>CAODLS011001238.1:0-16170 GCA_948243855.1 Flueggea neowawraea | reverse complement strand
TTGGCACGACGTCCAGATAAGTGGGATGACAGATCTAGACACATAGGTTGTATCTTCTATACTTATATGTCTTTGATGTGTTTGGCTTATTTCTACAATCTGATTAATTAATGGATCGACTAAATTAAAATCTGATTATGTTCCCATTTGGTAATCCGTAATCTGCTTTCTGTATTATGTTATAGATATATGTATATTAATAAATATACTCTATGAATTAATTCTGCTTTGCATGCTTGTTTGCTCTGAATATTAGTATATTTATAAATATTTTGGTAACAGATAACATGTTAGATAATGTATATAAATTTTGATATTAATTAGTTTATTTTATTTTATTATTTTATAAATCTAAAATTTTGAATATTAATTATTATTATAGTTAGTAACAAAATATTGTGAATAGTACTTTTTATTATAATATACTCTATACCAGATTTGGTTAATAATTGTCTGCCTTTGTATATAAGTATATATGTATATAAATTCATTTATTAAATATTCTCTGGGTATATAGATATATATTTAATTTATAATATAATCGGTTATATTTTTAATAAATATCTGGTTCAAATGCGTCTGTTGGTATATTTAAATATACCTACACTCTGTTGACTACTACGTCTATTTTATATGTCTGAATTCTGATAATAATTATTTAAATTATTTAATCATTCTGACTCTGACTTGCGACACCTAACTACGAGGCAACATAGCCTTTAGTATACTAATGCTCTGTCAATGCCCTAGTTAACAGGGTAATATGGTGACGCGTGTGTATGGCGCAACACATGTGACTGTGTCTGTTCTCTGGTGGCATCAGTCCACACGTCTACTTCTGATTCTGTTTGCATCTGGTCCCGACTTTGGAATTATTAAAATAACTGCTTCTGAATAGATAAATAATTATGCTTGATGTCTGTATTAGTATGTTTGATCTCTGTATTAACGAGTCTGTATTGCTGATCATACCCCTATAATATATTTTTGTTGCGATCTGACGGAGTATATTCTGCTGGAGCACGGGGACTGCAATGCTTGCGAATATATTTTTATGTTAGTTTCTGTCTATTTCAGTTTTGAGACCTTTAGGGCGTCGGGTACTATTTGAGACCCCTAAGACTGTCAGTTGTTGGCCTTTTTGAGCCGGGTACTGTTTAGGCTCTTAAAGTTGCTAGTCTATCTACGATCTCGTTTGGCACAATTTCAATATATTATGGGTGTATACTCAGTGATAGCAGAATACACTTCTGAACTCTGTATATATAGTAATTATATAATTACTTATTGTCTGTAATATGATAAGTATAATATTTATCTGATAAATATTTGAATCTCTGTATGAAATGGGCTAAATAAATAATATGTTTGTCTGTCTGATCTTTGTATACATAGTAAATTATTATATGTATATCGTCTATAGATTTGCATGTATAAATATATGTATGTATGAATATCTGTTATAAGACTCATCTGATAATTTCCATGCTTGATTGCACATTGTCTGATTTGTCTATGAAATTTTTTCGAAACGAATTTCTGAAATCCTACCTACGTATACGAGTGTATACTATTATTATCTGATTATATACGTGCATATAGTACATTCTGAAAACGTTTTCAAAACGGTCTTTGTGATACCCGTTTCAGGCAATCTAGAATGTCGTCTCTCACTGAGTTTTGTTACCCCCTTTCTTTCACATTTTGTAGGTTATATTAGCTTTTATGCTCAATGAGGATTTCAGCTCAACAGTTTGTGCCCTCTGTTCGGGCCCCATACGTCAGTCTGTAGATGCTCCACAACAGGTTTCTGTGGCATATGATTGCATCTGTTTAGTCATAAATGTGTTGTATATATTTTGGTTTATAGTATCTATTATGTTATGTTTTGTTATAATTTATAATTTGTAAATGTTATAATTTATAATCGCTTTGAAATGTTTGGTATATGAAATGGTTAGAAGTTCAATTCTTCCGAGGCTTGTGCAAGATAATTCGGGCCTTCTATTCGGTTTGCCTCTTACGCCGGTTGTGGTCCGATTTCGAGTCATGACACTTTGAAAGGTAAAGTGTTAAGATCTTTTGTTTCCAAAATTGCATCTTTTTCTTTTAAACCCAAAACTTTGGCCAAGCTCTCAAAATATTTCTCACAAGTTCTAAGTTGGAGTAAGTCTTTCCAAGTCCTTTCAAGCCATTCAAGATGTCATTAAATCTATCAAACATCTATTGAAAGCCTTCTCCTTCTTTCATATTGAATAATTCGTACTTGTAAACAATGAGTGACACTTTGTTCTCTTTAACTTATGACATGCCCTCATAGGTGATTTCCAAAGTCCTTCAAATCTTATGAGCAGTTGAACATTGCTGGATCTTGTTAAATTACGTCTTGCTAAGTGCACAAAACAGAATATGCATTGCCTTGTTGTTGTAGCACACCATCTTCTTATCCTAGTCAGTCCATTCCAACTTTGGCTTGAGTGATTCAACTCCATCTATTATTTTCTTTAGCACATATAGACCCATCTCTACTACATCCCACACTTCTTCAGCTTCACACTTTAAGAATACCATCATTATTGTCTTCCAATATACATATTCATTGTCATCAAAGAAAAGAGCTCTATTAATAGACAAACCTTCATATTTAGACATATCTCCCAAAGATGTCATTTTGGATCTTACACTCAAGGTAGTTAAACCTTAAATATTGAGCACTTAGCTCTAATAGCAATTGTAATCCCAAGATGGCAATCCAAGAGGGGATTGAATTAGATTGCTTTTTAAAAATAAAATCTTTTTCAAAACCTTTTCAATAATTTGCAAATTAAAACAGTGGCTCAATCCAAAACACAACCACACAAGAATGAAACAAAAGAGAGTAAAGGATAAAGAATCAAATCCTGAATTTATAGTGGTTCAGTTCTCCTTGACCTACGTCCACTTTTCTAGCTCACTAGTGAGTTTTCAATCCACTAAACACTTCCTCACTTGCGGGTGGAGGAAACCATTACACCACTTGTTTTGCAGGTTCACAAGCAACCTTTACACATTTGTTTTCAGGCCGAAACAAAAAAACCAACACTAGTTTTCCTAAGCTCACTAGCAGCCACTCTTATTTTTCAAAGGTTCAACAAGCAAACCCTTAAGCTTTAACACCAAAGCTTGATGACAAGTGGATTCCTAGATTGAAAACAATATTCTAACACTAACTCAGTAATCAAATCGCAAATCAGTAGCACATTTGAAATGCAAGAATTCAAGAACTCAAGGAGAGAGAAAATCAAGAATCAAAATGACAAAGTTTTGGTACTCTCTCAATGATGCTCATATTGACCTCTTGACTAGGCATGTCTATTTATAGGACTTCTCTAAAAAATAGTCGTTGTAGATCCCAATGTAGCCGTTATGAGAGAATTGCAAAATGCCAAAATTAGTGACATCAGCCCATGCTACGCGCATATCATAAGTACTACATGTGTAGTCGATGATTTCATCAGAGTAGTACGCGATGTAATCTCTTTCTGCGTGCGTAGCTCTTCCATTCTGTGCACTTAACACAATATTCTACAAATATTGACGATTTTCCAATATCACACCTTTGATTCTTCATATGAATGTGTCAGATAATATTCAAATGTAAATACACGAGGAGCGTCTCAGATTTGTTAGGTAGTCCAACTCATCCTCATATACGTGTGTAACACGTGCGTAACATGACATCTTTATGTCATCACCAATATTCGTCAGCGAATATCCCTTTTGAAATTCTGACACATGCTCCAACTGAATCTGTCTTCATCTTAAGTTTGGTGTCACTTTCGTCTACGCGCTTAGCATACATTTTACATGTGTAAGATTGTCAACTTTACGATTTTACGCGCATCCCACCGTGATACAACATGATTGTAACTTGCCTCGTGAGCCCTCTTCAGTTTGCATTATGATCTCGTCTACGCGCATAGTATCTTCTTTAATGTGCGTAGTATGATGCAACCTTCAGACTAGTAGTTTCCTCTTTTCTACTATGTGCACTGATCTCTCTCTTTTAAGTGTACAACATAAGTCTGAATCGTTTTGTCTTCTGACTTGAACACGTCTATGCGCTTTACATTTCCTTCTATGTACATTGTATGCTATTCTACATGCATAAACTCCAGATTGCACTGTCCAAAAAGCTTCTAACATGATCAATGTGCATAGATCATGGTTTAATGCGCTTAGATTGTCCTAAAATGTGCTTAGAGGGTTATATTACGTGTGTAGCTTAATCGTTTCAAGTGTTTTGTTAAATCATCAAAACTTAGAAGGAATTCACATGTTGACCAAACCGGTTTAGCATGACTGGGTGTTGACCATGCGCCAAAAAGTTGTCACAGTTGCAAAATGAGTAAGTAACCACCTTTATACTTACATTGGTTACAAACAAATCCAAACAACGAGAACAAACCGAGTATAACAAGTGCAAAATGATAACAATCCGAGTTTAATGAACAAATTCATATAAAATTGAGTACTGACTGATCACTTTGACCACTAGAAAAATGAGTGCAAAATAAGTACATCACCAAAATAATGCTTACAAAAAGCAAGTACAACATGAGTACATCCTAAAATATTTTTAAATTTATTTGGCCAATTTTAAATGTTATTTTCCAAATTTAGGGTTGCAGCTAGGGTTTTGAACTTTGGTTGCCCTAGTCGCCTCTAGAGCTGACAATTTTGGGCACGATCCATTTAAATGACACGACTCAACACGAAGTTAAATGGTTTTGGATTTGTCATAAAGGGGTTCGGGTCATAAACGGAAACGTTTATGACACGGAAAAAATGAGATTAAACGGGTTCAACCCTTTTAACCCGATTAATATAACCGAACTAAACATGTTAACCCGCTTACGACAATACTCGCTTACAAAATTTCTTTTATGAAATATTTAATTTATTATTCTTATTATATGTATTGATATATGTATATATATTGTATTATACTGGTGCAAGAGAAGAAGGTATGAAGATTATTAAAAATGATAATTATGTTTATAGAAAATGAAATTTATTAAAAAAATTGTTTAATATTTTATGTTGAGAATTATAAGATTGTTTAATATTTTATGTTGAGAATTATAACTTTTTAATGGAATTTGTAATTTTAGTTGTTTTGTATTTGATTTACCTTTATTTAGAATATTATTGTGTTGGTGGATATTATAAACCTATATTATTGTTTTAGTTTATGTTATTTTAGTGTTAATTGTGTATTTATTTGTGTATTATAAATAGGTTAAACGTGTTAAATGGATTTTATCGTGTTAAACATATTAAATGGGTTAATCCGTGGCACGTGATCTGCTAACAATAAACGGGTCGTATAGTGTTAACTCGTTAAATATTTGTGTTGTGTTTGGGTTGGCGTTAAACGGGTTCAGGTCGTAAACATGTCAATCTCGTTTAACTTGTTTAAAATTCGGGTCATAAATGGTTTGACCTGTTTAGATACAACATGACCCGAATTGCCACCCCTAGCCGCCTCCCAACTAGATCCATCCACCAATATGCATTATGAGTATAAAACCAGTACAAAACGAGTGCAATGTCGTCAAATGCTTACAAAAAAGCGAGTACAAAATGAGTACATCCTAAAATATTTTTAAAATTATTTGGTAATTTTAAATGTTATTTTCCAAATTTAGGTAGCTAGGATTTTGAAACCCTAGCTGCCAGCCAACCAGATCCATCTGCCACCTCTCTCGTTCCTTCTCTATGTTGCGCTGCTCTCTCTGTCTCTCCCTCTTTCTGTTGAGTAACAAGGAGAAGAAAAGAAGTCGTCATGGAGGAAAATGAGGAGAACCGAGAAGACAGAAGGAGGAGAGACAAGGGACATGATTGAGATAGTGAGAGCAAGAGAGAGAGAGGAAAGGAGCATGGAAGAGTGACACAAAAGAGAGAGGAAAAGGATAGACAGAAGAGTGAGGCGGCGACAGAGTAGAAGGTGGAAAAGAGATGACGCATCGATGGAGGGAGACAGAGAAGTTGAGAAAGAGTCAAATGGAGAGAGAGGACAAGAGGTACGGCGAGGGTGAAAAGAGAGAAAGAGTCAGATGGAGAGTAGAATGAAACAGCATATATAGGTGCTTGAAACAAATGTGATTTTTCTATTTGAGAAAGTGTAATGCTAATTTATGCATTTGAAAAATTATAATAGCTGTTGTTTTATATCTGAAATTATAATTGCAAAAACAAACATATGGTGTAATTTTCTCTATTATTTTTAAAATCACATTGGAAAAAATGGCTTTAACAGCTTGTGTTTTTATAATGTGCTTGTTTAGAAAGAGTAACGTATAGTATATTGTATATATAACATGTTATTAAAAGACATATTTTTTTATTTTTTTACTATACAATCATTATAAAAATTACAAAATATACACAAAATACACAATATGCACTCCTTCCAAACAAGCCCAATATGTTTGGTTGCCCTTTGCGTCCGTGCAAAACCCCCTTCAAGTTAACACAACGATTTAGACGAAATTACAAGGTAAAAGGCCGTAGACTTGTTGATCAAGCCACTACAAGTTTAGTCCATATCTATTCGATTGTAAGTGTCAGAACCCAACATACTACACCATGTTTAATTGTTTGTCCAACTTCACTTCCCTCCAAACCCAATTGGGCCTTTTTTTGTTATTGGCTGTTCCAAATCTTTTTAGGAGACAACATTCTCTTGAAATTAAGCCCTATTTTCACGGTCTTACAAACCCGTCGACTTACTCTTCAGGTTATCCTCGATGTTCTTTCGATACTTCCATCACCGGCTGCGTTGGCTGGCAATGGGTGAGACCTTTGTCTCCTGATGGATCGTTTGTTCATAAATAATCTTTATTTTGTTGTAGTTGTCCTGCTATTGATAGAGCTCAGCACTAATCGATTTGGTCGATTCTATGGGTTCCAAACAAAATCAGCCTTGTTGTTTTTGAAAGAAAATCAATTGAAATCAACCACCTATACCCACTTCAAACAGAACTAACCTTACCAATATCAATGGTTTGGTTTGGTTGGGTCTGACGGTTTCTCTGCCTTTCCTTTTTTTTTTTTTTCCATTCCAACAAACGAATCCGCATAAGCTGCCCTCTCTCTCTTCCTTTCACGTTTGCATCAAAAACCATCGAACTTATGATTTGTATATTATCAGTATACTAATATATATTTCCATATTAGGCAAAAGTGGGTGATTGAGTTGGCCTCACCTCCACAAACTTGAGATTGTGGGTTCAAAGCCTACTAGGGGGCTTGGGATTTAAGGGTAGTATAGGAATTATATTGTATATCAGTTCAAAAATATATATTTCCATATTGATATATTATCAGCATATTAATATACATTTGTCTATTATGATATATTAAGATATTGTTCAATATGTATGAATTGAATGAAAATTCTATTTAGACGATATATTCTTACGAGGATATGCTTGCATGTCTTTTGTGATGGAATTCTATATCAGATAGATGAAAAGTGGATCTTGGGTTTATAAACATAGGTGTTGCACGCTCTAATAAATTAATTTTTTATGGAGAGGATAATGACTCTATGACAGTTGGTATCAAAATCAACCCAATTCTAATATTCACTCAAGCGCTTTAAAAGTGATGAGTAGACAGAGTGACCACCAGCAATGAGAATATTGCCAAATTCGGCTAGAGAGAATGTGTTGGAGTCCCACATTAGATAGGTGAAGAGTGTTGCACACCCTAACAAGCTGAGAGAGTGTGTCTGAGTCCCACATTGAATAGCTAAAGAGTGCTACACACCCTAACAAGTTGATTTTTAGAGAAGATGGTAATAGCCCGTGACACTTTGCTTAGAAAAAAGAGGTAAAAGAGTATTAGTAAACTCACAAAAATCATAATTCGTACAAATAATTTCATCAACTTATAAAAAAAATTCCAAACATGATGCGTTTATGAAAAAAGATTGAAAATGGGACAATCCATATAATTTCCTCTATAAATTATCGGTATAAATGAGTTGAATTGTTTGTAATCCAATTGGTATTGAAGAAATTATATGTTGTATTAGGAAAAACTAAAATATTTACCGAAATATGATTTCAATTTTTTCACTATTTGGATGTGAACTTGTGCTAATTTGTAGTACCAAAGTTTATCTTGATATTAAATTTTGTAATTCTTATTTTGGTTTTTTCTTTGTGTTGTAAACAAAAAAAAACGACTCAAAATATCAATTGATGCTAATGTGTTTCAATTCAAAATTCCACCTTATTTTTCATCCAAATTTGACTACCTAAATTGGACTTCGTGCTCTATAAGCGGCATAAAAAAGTTCTATGATTTCCGGAAAGACTTTTACATTTGTTTCTTTTTTTCACACTTCGAACATATTTCTGTCAAACCAACCAAACAGAAAATTTGTTAAAAAGCCGCATTCTATTTACATTTCTCAGAAGTTGATAAAAAAAGAGAGTGATACTAATTTCCTGAAAAATTATTTAGTTCAAATCATCTGTCAAACGAATTTTCCCTCATATGTTCCTCTCCTCTCACCCAAATTATGAAAACATGTTTAAAACACATGCTCGTCAACCTTTCGAACCATAGTGCGGAAAAAAAAAACAAGAGCCCCACGAGGACCCATTAGTCTAAAAGCTTCATTTGATCCATTAGACTCAATCTATTGCGACTTTATGCCTTACGAGACATACGTTCATGCTTCTAACAAATAAATGATCAATTATGAATAGGTTGCATATTCAAAATATTTGAGACAATAGAAGGGTCAAAAAGCGAAGACTAAATTCGTTATTGCAATTTTAAGTATGTTAATATCATGTAACACATGAATATATTATATATGCATGCACTTTGTAAAAAATGGCAATTTTAAGTACGTTGTCCAAGAACAATTGGTCTTGCGTCAAAATTGTCTTTGCTTGGCGATTTTTCTCGTTGTGTTCAATGTTTTGGTGGCTCTGTGCTTTTCCTTTATTGTTGCATGCTTGTTCATGAGTTCTATTTCTCTTTCATGGGGACCAATTGTATTACACGATTTTGAAAATTCCCCTTCCATTTCGTTATTATGGAAGGGATGAATGAAACAAGAATAACTTATCAAAAAAAAAGTTGAAAGATGAATAAGGGATGCAATAAGATATTATAATAGTACTTATAAAAGTTAAGACGTGAGAAAAAAATTTAGAGATTTTTATCTATTTTTTTAATTTTAAATTATTATAATTATTAAATAATTAATTTTAAAAATATTTTATTTTTAATTATTATTAATGTGTATAGAATTTATTTTAATTAAATATCTTTAAAAAACAAAAGAAAAAGAAGATTAGTTGAATTTTGGTGCATGTTTTCAGCAAGGGAAAATGTGGGACTGATATCATGATGAGCGGAGAAAGCTCAATGAACGATTTAGAAGTTACTGATTGAAGATGGGACCCAGTTAACGCGTCTCACGTGTTCAAAAGCTCTCTATACCAAAGCAACTCTTTTTGTGGTTTTACCCTAAAAAGGCCTACGCCCCTAAATATTTTAGTCTTTTCACCACACTCCCAAATACCCACTACCATACTAGAAAGTCGAAAAAAATTAATAATTTCAATTTAATTTTTTTATGCAAATTGAATGTAAATTGAAGAAATGCATCATAAATTTAATAAATTTTTAATAATAAAAAAAATATTTATTTCCAAAATTATAGTTCGTTGAATCAATATGTTAAAACTAGACTTCAGTATCAGATCAAAAAAAGAAACTAGACTTCAGTATTGTATGATATTCACGGCTAGGATTTAATTTGGGGCTTATAATGCATCTCAGCCATTAATTGTGCCATGTCACCAATGAAGCAATTTTCCCTAACATGATTATTTGACTGCAATTCTTGTTTTTTATTTTTGTCTTTCATGGCTGATGTGGCAAAATTAATGACTAAGATGAAATACAAAATCGGATTAAATCCCAGCCGTCGACCGTACCACTTGGACTGTACGCCTCCTGTATGGTAACCAAAATCATTAAAATTGTGTTCTTTGTTTAACATAAAAGAGATTAGTTTACCCATCTGAGTAGCCTAGTAGTAAGGGAGAAAGTCCCAATTTTGCAGGTCAGATTCGAGTTCTACTGGGAGTGTTTTAGTCGGAAGTAAACTTAAGTCGGCAATAGAGTTTGGTGGATAACTACTTAAGGCTGCAAGTCCCTGATGAGGTATTACGGTGACGAGAATCGGTCAACTCACTGAGTTCAGTTATGACTCTTCGAATATTCTGCAGCGGAGAGTAATGCCTATATGATCACATCCAACAAAAATATGCTATTATTAGTCGTTCCTAACTCCCTTTTTAATGAAAAAAATATTAGTTTTATTTCAATTGATAATCATGTTGCGAACGATGAGATTTTAATTCAAATTTAACATGGTATTAATAATTCGATATATGATTAAGTTGATTAATTTTTAAAATTATGAACTTCGGTTTTTAATAACACTAATTCTCCATTAATTATTAGAAAATGCGACTTCTGGAGGGGGATAAAAAGGAAAAATAGATTTGGTCATGAATTCCAGAAAACACAAACACGGATACAGTTGGAGGGCATGAAATTAATAATGCAATGGTTGGTATAGCAAATGATGAAGTGTTGCACAGCCTGTTGATTTCTTCCCTACCCAACAGGGTTAAAACTGAGATAGGGACAAAACAAGTTCTGAAAGGTAATTTAATTTATGAAAAGTTCAAAAAAAATAAAAAAACTATGCTAGAAAAGTGACAACTTATAAGCAATAGGGCACCTGCCCTAATGATCACTTTAATATACCCTACAAAACAGCCAAAATAGTCCTTGATTTCTCTACTCATTTTCTTTTCATATTGGTAGGGCCTCTTATTTTTAGTGTCGTTTTGGTTGGAGTCTTCGTACGACGATTCGCGGAGACTCCAAGCTTTTTCCCCTTCCATTGAGGACAATCATTTTAATGTTTTTGATTTTGACTATTAACCTATAAATTCCCCTTCCCAACAAGTTGAACATACACTAGCATACGGTGAATTGGATAAATAACACTGCTAAAAAATAATAACTGTAATGTCACATCATTTAGAAAATAAAATTAGAGATTATTTGTAAACACTTTTCTTCTTGATCCGTTGAGAAGTTTTTTGAATAATAAATTTGTGAGGATCTAAATTCATAGTGCATAAGCCTACAACGGATAATATTTTGAATGGATGAGCCAACGATCATTAAAAGATATAGTCCACAATAATTGACCATGTCTGCATAAGTCAAATTCACGACATTTTAAGTTCCTTAATCTTGACTGAGAACTAATGTAGCATCATAACTCTCACATCATTTAAAATTTGAGGTCAAATGTTATTTATAAGCATATTTTTCCCTAAACTTACCAAGACACTTTTTAAAAGATAAAGTCGTGAGAACCCAGGTCTATAGTAGACAATATCATGATCAACTACAAGCGATCATCAAAAGATATAGTCCACAACAACAACTATATATATTTGTAAAGTTGTAATATGTTCTATATATACTCTCCATTTTGAGTATGTTGTATGAAATATTTAGAAAACACAAAATTAATAGCCTTATAAGTTCAAACAATTTAACTTTCAAAAGGCATATTAATATTACTCCATGATATTATATATGATTTTTATTTTCATATTTCTAAAGAGACTCAATAGACTTAATGTACCACAAATAACTTATACGTACTAACTCTTCCAATTTATTGAGATTTATTTTAAGAATAAAATTATGCGAGCTTACAATGTGCAGTGAACGGTACTTAGATAGGATGAGTCTACCAATTTTCGGTAACATGATATATAACAATTGGTTCTAATCAAGGTGTCCATGATACCCAAGCCCTTTAGCCTTATTTAAGAGGTTATTAATATGTTGTGATTCTCACATCGACTATGAATCAAAAAGTGTTTTAAGAACAAAATTTTGTGGGATTGGTCGTTAATAGGAATATGTTCCATAATAAAAACTTATCACTCTTTTTTTCAATCCATTAATGTGTAATACATTTCTATTATCTATCATCTAATTGAAAATGTGCTAATTTATGAAAAAGAAACAACGTTACTGTAAATTGGTGGCAATGATTTGTTACTATAAAGCTCTCTATATAAATATTGCAAGTGAACATTTGCCATAGTGAACAAAAGTCTATCATGAATGCCCAATTGTGATGCTTGATGAAGTCATTTGGTGATTTTTTTAAGGTCCAATATCACTCCCTGTTTAGGTAAAACATTTCAAATTTCATGTACAGAAAAAAAAAAAAGAATCAATGATAATTTGGTATACCAAACAATTAGGTAATAGAGACTATCTATGTAAAAAGAAAAGATAAATAAAGTTACTGAATTCAGAATGATTCTGTAACCAGAAAAGTGAAAGATGAGTACCAGTCAATGTTAGTTAAGTTTCTAATAGAAGAAGATGAAGCTTTTAAAGCTACAATTTGTGAGAGCCCTTCACTAGTAGTAGTGAAGTGAAAGATGTAACTAACAAAATCATATTAATGTTTGTTAAGAGTCATTGTTCTTAAGTTGCTGTCAATTCCACTCACCACTGCCTCTGATAAGTGTGATTTGGCAAAATGTGATGCTCTTAGATGTGGTTGTAATTCTTCAATTGTAATGCTCTGCAATATGATTTGGCAAAATGTGATGCTCTTAGATGTGGCAATAAAATTTTAGGTGTTTGTTTAATAATAACTAGCAAATAAGTTCTGACCAACAAAGAAACTAGCAAATTAGTTGATAGATTAGTCGAAAGAGTTACATTTTATTATAGAATTATGATATGTTAAATATACAAATGGTAGGCTGTTATATCAAAACCAAACATACACTCGCAAATTAAATTTTAAATCTTTTAATTATAAAAAAATAGAAATGCAGAATTCAGAATTGACAACTGCATCAATCACCTGAATTAGCTCAATTTTAGTCTTTTTTATTAAATCATTTGGATCCATATATATTTTTTGATATTTAACTAATTTATATTTAAATTCTGTAGCGAGAGGTAGAATGTTTTTTTTTACTAAATTTAAAATTTTTTGAATAGTTAAGACTCAAATTCAAAACTTCCACTAAAGAAAAAAGGATTTCGAATTACTCTACGTGATTTTCAGTAGTTTGGTCCAGTGATAGATAAATGTATTAATGAAAATTTTCGTTTATTATATGATAAACATATTAATTAGATGAACAAATTGAAATATATGAATCAATAATCTGTAAAGAGTTATGACGAAACTGCCTTGTATTTGTACTAGTAATGATTTGTTTTCTCAACAAGTTTGGCAGTCCTTTTTGCATAACGCTGAAGGAAACTGAGCATTACAGAGCATGAAAACAAAACTTATAACAAATTAAAAGGGACAAAATGAACCCTAATTACACAATTATAAAACTGAACTATGATTAGCCTCTTTGAAACTTTATCGGGACAGGACTGTGACTTTAGGACAATCTTTTAATATTAGTATAACCATGTTGTCTAACTTTGTACACCACCACATTCATGGCATCTTTCCCATTATTAAATTAACACTAATCTGCCGAGCAATAATAGATTCCTCAATTAAATTAAGAATTAAAAAACACAACTAAGGCTGCAACACAAAAATCTTTTGTTAAACCCCAGAAACTGGATTTTTCCTAACAACCCATTATTAAAAAAATTAATTTATTTTAAAGGGCATCTTTCCATACCTGAACTCCGCTACAATCAACTCTTTTTAAAAAAAAAAAAATTATTTTTTAAGTGGGTAAGATTGTAAAAGTCCTTTGATTCATTGGGTCTAGTCAGAATCTCACCTTGCCAACCTGGGATTCTTTTGATGCTGTTAAATTTGTTGTTTTATTAAATCAAATGATTAATTATTATTAATCAATGGAGTGGTTCTAACTTCCAGTATTCGGTTGATTAATTTTCATTCTGTCACAGTGAAAATAAGAAAAAAAGAACAGAAGCTTCTGTTTCGTTTTTATTTTTTGGGTTAATCAAATATGACATTAAGACAAAAAAAAAAGAAAAAGTCACGCAAAAACAAAGAAAAAAGAAAATTTCTGCAGCTTAATGTTTGGCAAAAATCATGCAAGGTTGACCCAATCTTAAGATAAACCAACCAATACTAATTAGTCTTAATCACTCTAATTAGACTTTTTAGATAAAAGTAACGAGCATATACAGCTGGTTACAACAAAAACAAAGAATCAAATCAACAAGATTACGCGATCCAGCCTTGCTTAATTGATTGTGAACCTTAAAGAAGAAAAAGATTTCGCCAAAAGTGATTTGTTGAATTGATGCAAAGATAGTGACCTCAAAAATTTGGAAGGTAGTGAAAAATTCTTCATTTAATTAGCATTACATCTTACATCAATGGTGCCTCAAGATTGCACCACTTGGGTACAGTTAATTGGTACATGGGAATATTACAGTGGACAATTGAAATTAAACTCCGCGAAAAATAGGGGTTTTTTTGGTGCAAGGTTGGGTCAAGCACGCAAAATAGTGGTTTAGGGGGATAATCTTATCGAAACAAGAAAAAAAAAAAACTAAAATTAATGTAAAGCTATCGAGAAAAATAAAATACTCTTCAGTTAATCCTAGTGATCATGAATCTCTTAGCAATTTCTGATGTTGGTCCAAAATTAAATTTTCTTCTATGTACAACAACCTTCCTTATCATTTGGGCCTTTAATTTTGGGATCGAAAAAATGGCGATTTAGAGCTCAATTTTCATATGGGATGCCTGGTTAGAACCTGCATTGAATGAATATCACTTATTAATAACCACTATAATTAATTTGTAATTACTTGTTTAATCATTGTTTTGTTTTTGTCCTTACCAAGCAATTGGAAGTGGCTGCAATGCAGCTTCCTGGTTCAGGTTCTGTCCGAATCGCATCTGAACAATTGTTTGAAGATCATCCTCGCCGAATGTCGGAAACTAATCAAGTAATTAAACGAGAGATTAGCACAGTTTGTGCCAGAAAACTATACCGTAAAGAATCGGCTGCATCATATTAAAAGTACCATTTTTTATTTTTTCACTGTACAATTTACTATGAAAATATTCTCAATACTATTTTGTAATTACCTGAGGAAGAGTATGGTTAAGTGGATCGAGAGAAGGTAACTGAAGATTGATGTTTTGGCAGAGACCAGTGTCTAATGGGTCCACAGGGCAGTGTGTGACTGTCCCATTAGAAGTGTTGCCATGTAGTGCTGGACTTTGCTGGGATTGTTGCCCAAAAATGGCTGAAGCCGAGGAATCTATAGGGAATATTGGATGTGGCCATTGGTTGTTTGATTGAAACACCTAAAAAAACAAAAATCCCAACAAAACCCACATTAAGAAAGCAAAGAAAATAGAAAAAAAAAAAGGGTAATTAAGCATTTGACTAAACTTAGAATAACTCACTTCTTTTGAAACAAGTGTATCTATATTGAAATCCAGCCTGGTATTAACTGAAGCCAACTTCATAGAGAGAAACTGACCAAACCAAACATAAACAGAAATTTATTAACAAAAAAAAAAAAGCACAACCATTTGGGACTGAAACTTCCAATATCAAAACACAGTTGTTTGATATAATTTTAAAACATTAACTTTACCTCGACTTGCCCTTGCAATGACCGAACATAGTTTATAATTTCATCCAGCATTACAGCCTTCCCTGTGACCTGTAGTGGACAAATATTTAATTTCTTTGAGGGTTCAATTTTCGCTGAGAGTAGATATAAAAAAATGTTAATAGAATCAATAATTCTGATCCTGCAATTATCACAGACCTTATTGCAGCCAGGTACAAGATCCTGCAAAAGCTTCATTCTTTCGCTGATCTTCTCTCTTCGAACCTGCAGAATTCAATAAACAAATTGAATGTTAAGATGAAGCTAAACCCATAGCCGGAATTTAGTTAGTGATTTGGTTATAATTGAATTATGATTCTCACTCTTTCAGCAAGGCTATGACTATCAGTAGCTTGACCTCTTCTTGCTCTGACATGAATATAGTCCTTCGGAGGCTCTGGAGGCTTTGAATTTGATTTGTTTTGTTTCTCATCACCACTTCCCTTTGCA
>CAODLS011001220.1:0-21244 GCA_948243855.1 Flueggea neowawraea | reverse complement strand
GATCTCAAGCATGAGATAATCGTGGGTTAGGTACAACTTGATTTGCTCCTAACTTCTAGGCAAGAAGTGCATAACATCTTGGACCTTGTCCTTAACCAAACAATGATCAGTATCACTAGCTTTCTAATCATATAGGCCTTACGCCTCTACTTGCATGATTAGAACACTCGTAATAAGTATCAGGGTTGATGGTCAAAGACCACGAGCTCTAGTTAGTGTCAAGCCAACTAAATGCTCCTTAAATGCAATTTGCAAATGATTGCATCTTGATACTTGCAAAAATAGCCAAGTGACTTCATCATCTTTTACTCTAACAAGCTGATGGAAGTAGTGGAATTTCTTATTTTCATATCTTATAGACAATTCAGTCTAAAGTGTTGAGTGGTATTCTATTCCTTATTGAATTCGGTCATAACCAAGTTCAATAAGGCCCGAGGTTTTGCTCTTAAAGTACACATTAGATTATCAAAATCTAGGTTTTACGATTGGTGCCACCTAAGCCCAACGTAGCTCAACATACATCCACGTATGGCTCAACATCAATCGCCTTTACAAGCAATGAATATTAAAAATAAACATGACAAACAATAAAATATAGTTGCATACAAGTAATTCATAGCAATACACATATTTACTATCTAACTAAAAATTAAACTAGTATAAGCTCTTATTAAGCTTTGAATTGAAAAGTACACTGAGTGTATATTTACCATCTCAGTCTTAACAATTAACTATACTCTATGGGACACGTGTCATCCTGTGATTCTACCACGTGGTTACCAGTTCAGATCGTGTCACCACGTGTCATGACACGCGTCGATGAGGTGACTGCCACGTGGCAACTACTGCCACGTGCCACTCAGTGGGTGGTATCCGTTGCTGATGTAGAAGTACAATCAACATGACACGTGTTAGACCACGTCGCAGTCTGACATGTGTCGATATGTAACTGGGACACGTGTTGTACAATCACGTTGTCTGTGCTGACCGTGGGCCAGGTTGTAATAACTCATTGGACCACACAAGTTGTGTGTCTCTGTCAATGTGACACGTGTCGTCTGATGATTGGTCCACATTTCAGTCAACTTTGATTGAATCAACGTTGACTGGTCAATGGGACACATGTCACGTTTTGAGTGGTCCGCATATTTTTTGCCAACCAATAGGAACACGCCACGCTTGCCAAGTGGTGCGTTCTGATTGGTTCACATTCAGCCAATGAGAATGCACCACGTGGCTTATTGGATTAGATGAAACAAATTCATCTGTAAGCTTCTCACCCAGTATTTTTTGATCGGATTTTCGTCGTTTTGACGACCTTACCGATGGAATTTCGCGACGAGACTTGGACATATTATGTTTTTAAGGTCGTTGATCTCAAATCTTTTGTTAGAATTTCAAAATTCCAACTTTCAGATTTTGGTTCTGGACGGGCTTGAACCAAAAATCGCTTTGGAGACAAAAAGTCGAATGCAATAAAAATACAGTAGGCATCCTAGACAAAGGCCAACAATATTTTCAAATCAAATTTGAAAAATTCGTGCTAATTCTGATACCAATGATGGAATCGATACCGGTTTAACTAATAAACAGTAAGTAAATAGATGGTTCTAGTTACCTACCCCGATTTCGGCAGAAGCATAGCAGCAGATAGTAGTTACAGGACCAGGTTTCAATGTTGATCTCGCGAGCAAACCACGGTCAGATAGTCGACGGGAGTGCTCGACTATTTCACAGTTTAGATGCCACACGGATCGAGATCATCGACCAATGATCATAGTGCAAGGAGATGGAGGAAAAAAGATGGAGGGAAGGATGAGGGATGAGAGAAACATTTTTCTCTTCCTCCTATTCTCTTTTCTTTTTCTCCTCCTCTCTTTTTTTTCTTTTCTTCTTCCCTTTTTTCCTCTCCTTTTTTTTCCTCTTCTTTTTCCTTTTTTTCTTCTCCTCCTCCATGTATATAGGCAACCAAATGAGTCTAATGAGCATGTGGGTCCTGGACCTTTATGAACACAATTCAATTGGATTTATTAATTAGTATCGATTTACTGTTCCAGTTCATACATTGACCAACCAGTTCGGTTCACCCGTCATGGACGAACTGATTTTTCTAACAATTAACAATAAAAACAAGCAAAGAATAAGTTCACAAAAATGTTAAATGTAAGTTCATTGAAAGCAAAACAACACTCGCAAGTTGCAAAGGAGACGAAAAGAACAATTTAATCGACTGAGACATTTCATAAAAACAAAGAAAGAAGCTTTATTATTTAATAATTATTCCATAATATATTATTGAACTATCAATAAGGTATTAATCTAATTTAAAAATTGAGATCAAACAATAATAAGTATTTTTGGAGGTTAAAAGACTTGTGAAAAGTTGTAGATTTGAGTTTTATAAAAGACGAAATCACCTTGAGTAAATTCAAATGTCTTTGCCTCCGAAGGTGAATAGAAATTACTTGAACACACATGAAAAACAACCGGATGGGTATAAATACCTCATGGTAAAGGATTTTTTTAATTGAAAAAAGACATTATTCCAACGTGCTGACTTACGCGAACGCCATTTAAGATAAAAGAGAAATTTGTTGAGGAAAAAATGTTAATATTCCATGTTTTGATGGCTTTTTCCGCACTCAAGAAATGAAAATTGGTCTCAAGGGATTTTTTGGTTTTGTTCCACTATTGATGAACAGCCGAAACTTTTTTTTTTTTTTATGTAGTTATCTTTCTTTTTTATCCATCTAAAACACGAAGAAACGTTTTAAAAAAATTATGAATAAAATATTTCTACAATCACTAGGAATTTTAACTTATCAAAAAAACCTATAAAATATATTCTATACAGACCTAGAAAAGAAAAGCTCACATATTTGCAACTAGCTCGCCTACGATATTACTTTCCAAAGCCTCTAGACTAGCTTCTTCTGCGTCATTTTTTAAGCAGATTATTCAATCTCCCGTGTACCATAAGCTTTTTTGTGCACTTTTCCTATTGCTTGGGAAGACGATAAAATCCTTTTGAGAAAAATAATTTTTAAATTTCTAAAATATATCTTAATTATTAAATAAGTTCTCATATTTTTTAAATTAAATTTATATATTTTTAAAATTTATTGTTAACTGACAGAATAAACAGAAATAAAACTTTGTGAAAATAGATTTTCACTTCACTGTCACAGCCGTTTCTCTCTCTTCTACTTCTCTCTCTCTCTCTCTCTCTCCCTCTCTCTCTCTTCCTTCTTCTTAGTCACTCCCCACATTCTTCCTCAGATCGATTAAATCAAATCGCAAATCTAGAAGACTTTCTTCATTATTGTCAGTCTCCCCTCTCTCTCTCTCTTTCTCTCCGGCTAATTTAAAAACTCACTCACGGCGTCGTCCTCCAACCCCTACCCCTGTAGAAAAGTGGAGGAGGAGAAGATGGAGTTTTAATGATTAGCGATAATGGGTTTGTTGGGTTTTAGTCTGCGACACTGTTGGCGGTGCTGGTGGCAAGATTTGTGGCAGTGGAAGATGATGATGGCAGTTCTGGGTTTTGGGATTCGAGTAATGGGTTCTGGGTTTGGATCCTTTTTTGGTGGAAGGCTTTGATTTTTTGGAGTTGTTGGCCAGAGCATTCTGGTTCTGGGTTTTTCGGATTCGTGGCGGGAGAGGGATTTGGCCGGAGCATCAGTTCTGGGTTTGGGTGGATTGCGGTGGTGGCGAGGTGGATTGTGGTGGGCTTTGTTCGTCAACAAAGGAAAGGGATGGGTGAGCTCTGTTCGTCGATGAAGCAAGTGATTGGCTGGGTTTCGTTCATGACCTCCTAAAGCAATTTTTGTGTTTCATAATTCATATGATTTGGTGGCTGTTCGTGGAAGATGAGAAAGGAAGCGTCATTGAAACCGGGTATTGTTCATTACATAATTTGGCTTTGATGTAATGGGATTTTAGGTTTGTGAAGAGTGAGTTTGATTTGCAAAGAGATTTTGATTCTTGTAAATAAGGAAAAAAAATTCAATTGTGTTATTTCAGTTTTTCCGTTGAGCAGGGATTTTGCTTTGGTTCTGGGTTGTTATGGAGAAGGGACGGAGCTTCTGGGTTGCAGGCATGGAGGGTTGTAAATCATCAAGTTATTTTTTTGTTGATGGTGTTCAATTTTACCAAGAATTTTGTTTTTTATTTATGGTGTTCGATTTGCAGCGGTGAAAGTGTTCAATCTTCATGCTAATTAGTTTTTGTTTTATAGTTGTTCAATCTCCATGTTAATTTGTTTTTTTCTCCCGTAAATCACCTTTATTATGCTATTTTGTAACCGAATTATGAGCGAGTTTGAGAGAGAAGATGAGAATGAGAAGCTGAGGAAGTGTTTAGATCAGAAAAAAAAAAAGAACAAGAAAAGAGGGCCATTTTTGACTTTAAAATTATATTTAAAATGAATTGACAATATATTAGTGATTTACTAATGGATTAATGATGTTATTATAATAAAAAAATTTAGGTGTAATTTAATTTTTAACCTAAAAAATATATATACATATATTTTCTCCCTTATATAAATATAAGTTTATTAATTTTTTATATTAATTAAAAAAATTTAATTGAATTAATTAAATTTTAATTTTTTAATTATATCTTTAAAATTATATTTTAATAATTAATAAAATAATTTTTAATATATTAAAAAAAGATAATATAATAAAATAATTATTAATTTAAAAAAAATTATAATCTAAAATAATTTTTTTTATCTATTATTATAAAATAAAAAAAATAATATCTTAAAAATATATCTGTTAAGGATCTAAAAGTTATTTTCTATCTTTTGATGATTCTTATTCAATGAGTCCGATTCGATTACACATCCACCAAAACTTCATTTAAACCCGTGTGTAAACTTCATATTGGTCTCAGCCAGTGACGGAGGGAAGGGGGTCCCCGGCTCCTCCGCATTATGATTATTATATTATAATATATAGACTATATATATAGCATGAATATCTAGAGCCATCCTTGATTCTTCATGAACTGATGAAAGTCCAAGAAATTGCCCAGTTCCTTCAACTGATGAACGATGATCACCTTCTCAAAGGGGATCCTCCTGACTTGGACAGTGCTCGTGAACTGCAGAAAGCGAAATCTATGGACCATGCTGTAGATGTATTAATGGAGGAGACATTTGTGGCTAGTCCAGGCAAATCGGATAAGCCGTCCTTCAGGGACACACTTGTAGGAAAACAAGCTCCAGAAGGAGTTATTAGTTTGGAAGAGTATGAGGATATTGATTTTGGTGACGAGGACGTCATGATCGATAACAATGATTTAATCCCCTCAATTTGTTTCTCACATAAGGTCCATAATGAAATCAGCGCTATGATTAAACAAACCATTGTGGTGAGATTACTCTCCGGCGGTCTGGGCTATAAGGGACTCGATGCGGCCATCAGAGCGGTATGGAAACCGAAAGGTCATTACAAAATCATTGATATTGAGAATAACTTTTTCTAATTCGTTTCTCGTATGAATCTGATTATATCCATGCCTTATTGGATGGTCCATGGAATATACGTGGCACCTACTTAACGGTCCAGCCGTGGACGCCAAGCTTCTCGACCAAAAAAGTAGAAGTTGCAGCGGTTGCGGCATGGGTTCGTTATCCTGGTTTGCCATTTCAGTATTATCATAAAAACATCATCAGAGCAATAGGAAATGTGCTTGGGAAAGTTCTACGTATTGATTACAATACAAGTGTTGGTGGAAGAGGAAAGTTTGCTAGGATGGCCGTTGAAATCGATGCCACCAAACCAGTTATACCGACGATACTTGTTGACGGCCAATACCAACCTGTTGAGTATGAAGGATTGCCGACTATATGTTATCACTATGGTATGATTGGCCACTTGGCCGAAAAATGCAAGAAAACCAACCAAGGATTGAATGGAACGACTAGTTTGAGTAGTGGTGAAAAAATGGACAGCGGTCAAACCCAGTGGAGCAACGAGCAGAATGCTCAACCACCGTAGGTGGTGGCCGGAGGAAAACCGCCATGTGAAAGCTTCTTCAGCCACAGAATCCATGCTCCTCAACAGTACAGACAACAAATTAGGACGGATTCTGCAAATCAAAGGAATATTTCCAAAGCCAACGAAACCCAAAAAGGAATTAATCAGGTTAAGGGAAGTGGTTCCCGTTTCGCTATCCTTAGCCAGGAGGAACCAACAGATTGCGGGGAGGAGATACCAAGAATAGAAAATAAGCTCCAAATAGGGGAGAGATTTTCGGGTGTGGGCAAAAGTGGGGATTTTAAAGAGCAAAAACATAATAAAACGGAATCCAAGAAAAACAAACAAATGGAATTAAAGTTTTTCCCAAAGAGGAGCAACTCAAGTCAAGGCCATAGCTCAAAAGGCCTGCGGTAAACGTATTAGAGAGTAATGGCAATGGGCTAAACGAGAAGAGACGCTTAGTTGCTCAAAGTTTGATTATCTCACAAGGGGTGGAGGCTAAAGAGCCAAATGAACATGTTTTCTCTCCAACCCAGAATTCTATAAACAAAACAAAAGCCATCGCAAAAGCTACTACTCTAGACTCCTTCAAGCATTCAGTGGTGTCGTTCCTAAATGAGACTACTCAGCCAGTTGAGGAGGATACCATGCTGGGGAGTAGCGTCCCGACTGAGGAAGGGGGTTACAAATCAAAACCGCCTGACAGAGGGAAGCTAGCTAAGATGAGGAAGTCGAGCCTCAACATCCGTAAAGTTTCTAAAACCAGGAAATCCACACCTGTCCTAATGAGGGCCGTTGAAGAAAGTCTGGAACCTGAGCTCTCATCCTTTGTGGTGGCCGAAGCAGACCAGTCTGATGAATCTAAGGAGATCATGGCGATGGATTTTTCCACCGATGCCTAATTTATTCTCCTCTGTTTTTTTATTGGTTTAATTTACCTTTAGGTTTAATTAGTCTTTTTTCTTTCCTGTTCATTCTTATAATTGTTCTAATGATGTTTAAACTCTTTGTATGGAATTGTAGGGGAGCGGGAAGTGCCCGTTTCTGTCAAAGCTTTGCTCAGTATAAGCGCGTCCATAGTCCTATGATGGCAGCCATTTTCGAACCCAAAGTCAGTGGTATAACGGCGGATAATGTGATAAAGACGTTGGGTTTTCCATATTCTCACAGAATTGAAGCTGTTGGGTATTTGGCTTGTCTGGTCTGACAATATTTGAGTTGAAATTTTGGAGAATTCTCGTCAGTTTATTCATGTTAGGGTCATGGATGTGCTAGTAATTCCTTCTATGTTACGGCTGTCTATGCGTACCTTCGGCCGAAACCTCGACAAAAGTTGTGGCCGGAGCTGCTTGAGCTTGAACAGATTGTGGGGAACAAACCTGGGGTTGTTGCCGGTGATCTAAATGCTCGGCTTTCTACTGAGGATAGACGTGGTGGTTCGCCTTCGGGGGAGGGCCCCTGTAAACATTTTGTTGATTGGGCACGACGTAGTAATTTGGTTAAAATGAACTTTTAGGGGCCTTGATTTACATGGGCTAGGGGCAATCTCCAAGCACGTATTGACTGTTGCTTTACGAATCCGGCTTGGTTTGAAGCCTTTCCGAGTAGTGCTCTGTTGCATTTGTCTGAACTACACTCTGATCACCGGCCCCTTCTTCTTAATATTGATGAATCTTCCTTGAGGAGCCAACCCCGGCCTTTTCGCTTTCTTAACTCTTGGGTTACTCATTCTAGTTTCTCGGACCCTCCTGAAAAATTGTTGGAGGAATGATAGTTCTTTTTTTGGACAATACCAAAACTTTTCAGGAGGAAAGCTGTAAGTGGAATAAGCAGATTTTTGGTTGTATTAAATATCGTAAGCAAAATTTACTCAACCGTATTGGGGGAATTCAAAAGGCTCTTGAGAATCATCATTCTAACCGTCTTGCTGATTTAGAAGCAAACCTGATTGTTGAGTTGGAAACTGTCTTGGCACAAGATGAATTACTTTGGCAGCAGAAAGCACGTACTGATTGGGTACAACTTGGCGATTGGAATTCCAGATTTTTTCACACCAAAGCCCGTGGCCGGCAATGTCGAAATAGAATTGATATGCTCAAACTAGATGGGAAGAATTGGTGTTTTGACCAAGATGCACTACAGTAAGGAGCAATTGATTTCTTCTCTGATCTTTTTACAAAAGAAGTGGGGCAACTACCTGACTTCAATCAAAGGATTTTTTCCGATTCTTAGTGATTTTGATAGAGAAAATTTGGATGCACCTATTACTGATGAGGAAGTTAAACAAGCCGTTTTTTAGATGAGTCCCAACAAAGCAGCAGGGGAAGACGGTCTTAATGCTTTCTTTTTCCAAAATCAATAGGATATTGTTGGCAAATCTGTTGCGAAGCTAGCTCAAGAAGCTTTTGAAAAAGGTTCTTTCCCAGATCACCTTAACTCTACACTGTTAGCCTTAATACCGAAGGTGGAAGAATAGGAAAACTTCACTCAATTCCGGCCAATTAGCCTTTGTAATGTGGCTTACAAGACGATTACTAAAGTTCTTGCCAATAGAATGAAGAAAGTCCTTCAGTTGCTAATCGGTGAGGGTCAGTCAAGCTTTGTACCAAATAGAAATATTGCTGACAATATCATCCTAGCACAGGAGGTGGCCCACTCCATGCGGAAACCGAATGGGAAGAAATCTATGGCTATTAAGATCGACCTTTAGAAAGCCTACGACAGACTTCGGTGGGAATTCATTGAGGACACCCTTAGAGAAGATAATTTTCCTGATAAATTTATTAAGTTAACCATGTTCTGTATTAGTTCTGTGTCCATGCAGGTTCTTTGGAATGGAGTCGCTACAAAGAAATTCTGGTCAACTAGAGCATACGACAGGGAGATCCGATCTCTCCTTATATTTTTGTTTTGTGCATCAAGAGGCTTGCCCATTCAATGCTAGCGCATAGCAGGAATCGGAAATGGGAGCCTATGCGTCTGAGTAGAAATGGGCCACCTCTTCACTACTTATTCTTCGCTGATGATTTATTGTTTTTTGCGAATGCTAACAGGACATGCTTCATGTGATCAATCTAATATTACATCATTTTTGTGAGGCATCAGGGTAGGCTGTGAGCAAGAATAAATCGCTAATTTTTTTCTCCAAGAGTGTACAGTTCAGGGAAGCGAGACTTCTGAGTTTTATGATAGGCATTCCCTTAGGCGAAGAACTTGGTCGTTACTTAGGAATGTCTATTTCGCACAAAAGGGTGAGTAAGCATACTTACCAGGCACTGGCAGATGGAGTCCTTAAGAAAATTACATCATGGAATGCAAAAAGCCTATCTTTAGTAGGAAGAATTGTGTTGACCTAATCTGTCTTGTTGATTGTTCCTTTGTATACTATGCAAACTACTAGTATTCCTAAATCCACTCTTCTGCAGATTGAAAGATTGTGCCGTAATTTCCTTTGGGAAGCTGTTAATTGAGAAAAGAAAATGAACTTGGTGAATGGCAAGATGTCTGTCAGCCCAGAGAGAATGGTGGACTTGGATTTCGAAGGCTTTATGAGAATAACATTGCTTTTCTAATGAAACTGTGTTGGCAGGTTTTTACTCAGCAGGATTCACTATGGGTGAAAGTTTTGAGAGCAAAATACATGAGGAATAGCCAGCCTTTCCGTACCCAGATTAAACCTAGAGGTGCCTCTTACGTGTGGCGTAGTCTTTGCAAGGGTTGGCCTCACATGTTGCATGGAATTCGATGGGTAGTGGGCAATGGTGAAACTACGAGGTTCTGGAAGGATATTTGGGTAGGTAACCAACCTTTGAAGGACGTTATTGCTGGAACGTTGGATGAACAAGAACTAAACAAACTGTGAAAGACTACGTTGATGTTGACGATAACTGGAATTGGAATGTCTTGGGCCAACTCTTACCTAACTCCAGTTTATTGTTGCTTGCAGGGACGAAATTGCCTGATCCATTGGTGGAGGAGGACCAGATTTATTGGGAATATTCCAGCTCAAGAGACTTCACAGTTAAATCTACTTATGAACTACTCTGTAAAGATTCATGGAACTCACAAGATGCGAAGTGGAAGTGGGCATGGAAGATTCAAGTTCCCCAACGAGTAAGATGTTTTCTTTGGTTACTCATGAAAAAGGCACTGTTAACTAACAGGCGCAGGTATCATTGTCAGATTACTAATGATCCTAGCTGTGATATTTGTATGGGAATTGAAGAAACTTGGCATCATGTAGTCCGAAATTGTTGGGAAGCGAGAATGGTCTGGTATGAACTGTTGGGGGATAAGATACAGACTGATTTCTTCACTAAAGATGCCGAAGTGTGGCTTCTTGATAACCTTGCAGATTAGAGCACCACACCTGACGGCATCCTTTGGAATGTTAGGTTTAGTGTGGCCTGCTGGTTATTGTGGCGGTGGAGAAATGAGAGGATCTTCTCTTGCCGAGTTCCCTACAGACGATGCGGGTATATTTGAGCGATATCTAAAGAGTACTTCAGAGTACTGCATATGCTATTAACTGCAAACGTTCAACAGAGAGTGCCAAAATGGATAAGATGGCTCCCTGTTAGCACTGATACTGTTAATTTGAATGCGGATGGTGCATTATCGGAGGACATGATTACGGCATCAGCAAGGCGAGTAGTTAGAGGAGATCAAGGTGAATGGCTTACTTATGAACATTGGTAGTTGTTCGGTGATCAACGATGAGCTTCTGGCTATTTACAATGGATTGGAACTATGTTGGGATAAAGGATGGAGAAATGTCCTTGTGGAATCTGACAGCATGCTAGCAATACAAATAATCAACAAGAACAACTCCTTCAAGAACAACAGTTGGGCTATAGTTCAAGCTATTAAGGACTTAATTCAAAGAAACTGGACTATTTCAGTCTCCCACATTTTTAGAGAAGGAAACTAAGTGGAGGACAGTTTATCTAAAATAGGGCGTGATTATCCAATTGGTGTGGATGTGTTAGATTTTCCTCCTAGCAATGTTGTTGAGTTAGTTTGTAGTGGTGATAGAGGCACGATTAGTTTGTAGTGATGATAGAGGCACGACCTATGAAAGACTGTGTAACAATCCTTGATTCTATTTTGCTCATGTTTTAATAAAGTTTTCTTTGTCATTTCTTAATCTGGAGCCTGCTAAGCAGGGTCAGGATTAAAGAGTGTCATATGTCTAGGGGCTAGCCTAACTAAGTTGCCGGACATATGGGTGACCCTTTCCATTAAAAAGATATATACTATATATAAAATATATTAGGTATATTTGTACTTTGTAGTTTATTTAAGGTATATTAAAAGTATATACTCCCTCAATTTCATAAAGATTGTCATCTTTCTTTTTACACAAAGATTAAGAAATTAATAGATGAATGCCATTTTTACTTTTATATCCTTACTAATATAACAATTATGATTATGATTTTGTTAGATATAAAAAGGTTTTCATCCATTAATGAGGACAAAAATAGAAAGTAGAACAAATAATCAATTTTATTTAGAAACGTGACAATCTTTTTGAGATATTTTAAAAAGAAATAGTAGACAATCTGCGTGAGATGGAGGTAGTATATAATATTGTACTCTATATAGTATATTATTATTTACGGTTGAATTTTGCAATTCCTTGTATGATGGACAAAATAGGAAACCCAATGTGCAATTGCTGCAAATCAAGAATAAGAAAGGAGAGTCAACTATGCTAGAGGACACAACCAAGCCAGGGACAACAAAGGAAGTAAAGCCATTTTATTGTTACTCCCGCGACAATAAAAGGAAATGATCTATTCATGGAAAGGTTCATCAGAAGGTGATCGAGGACAACAAGGAAAGAAGGATATTTGATTGCACACACCTGGGACGTAGAAGGAAAGTCAGAGGACAATAAAGCAAAGCAAGAGAAATCAATGGGATCTTGGTCAATTGGTGAGATCAAGCTATCCCGCCCATAAGAGTAGCAAGATTGACACCAAAACAGTATAAATATAGGTAGAGGACACCAAATAATGGACCTTTCTCAACACTACACACAAAACCAACCCTATGGAACCATGATTTCCAGTTTTTATTTTCATTAGTCTTTTGTTCTTTTCTCAATTTCATTGTCTTTAGTTAGCAAAATCTCAGCAAGCTCTCTGCTATTGTTTTCATTTATTGCTATTTGTTATTGTTCTCAAAGAGGCAAAAACCCATTAATGTTTTTGTCCCTTTAAACATCAACAATTGTCTGAATAAAGTCAAATTTTCTTGAGTGCAATTTTTTGAATCCTTATTTCATTATTGGTTTAGGAAAACCTTAAATTCCTTGGTACGGTTTTTTGCTCAAATTCAATTTTCAAAGGACAATATTGTCTTCTTGATTTTCCTCAAGGAAAATTTAGGGAACAATCAAGTGGCATGCAACGTGGGACATTTTAAACAATGATGAAAATAAATAGGAGAAAGGACACTACTGTTTCCAGCACAAGAAACGGAAATGAAAAGGCCAACGCAACAACAATGGTCATGAAAGAAGTCCAACCTCAGAAATAAGAAGACTTGAAGGAGACACTTTCAATCCTAAAGAGGCAGGCTATACAGGCCGCTCCCATGGGAATGGATCTTGTTGTGCTCTACAAGATGGTACAAATACTAGAACGTATTGATAAAAAACTCGAGTGGCTTTCCCCAAAAGCATCAGTGCAAGAGGCAAACCAATGCTTAGGCAAGCAGAGCGTAGAGACTTACCAGCCCCATCGCAAAAAGGATGAGACCCTGGAGAAACCATCCAAACCACTCAGGAGGCAGTGCCAAATGTGTTAAACAAAAAAGCTAGGGAGAAAATAAAGAGGTAGGGTATGGATATAGTCGCACACTCCAACAATGATGTACCAAAAATACCAGCAAAAGACCTTAAGGAATAGTCCTTTAAAGGGGACATCTAGGAGACAATAGAAAAAAATGAGAAATAGGCTGTAGAGGTGTCCCAGCCACCCCATAAAAAAAGAAGAAATCCCTATAGAGCAAAATAAAAAGGCTCCAATTAAATCTCTTAAGGAACAATCAAATTTGACATTACTAGTGACCTATGAGGTTTTAAAAGAATAAGAGGATACCCAACTGAGAACTAACGAGCCTGAAAAATGCTTTTTCGACTCGGGGGACAGATTTGGCAAGGAAGACAACTCTTATGCTATAGGGGACTACGCCCGTCAGGTTGAACAATGAGTCATGAAGGTTTAGGTAAGGAAGAAAATTGGAAATGGACAAGTCCAGGAGGAGAAAAAACCTAAGGGGACAAGATACTAACTGGGAGACACAAAAATTTCAGAGAAATCAACCCTTATTCTTAAAGAATCTAACAAATGGGAGGTGGCTTGCCGCAAGGAGTTCCTGAGAAGTTGAATCATTCCCAAAAGAGAAGGGAGCAAAGAAAAAGATTGGCAGAGAAGATAGCCAAGAATGGAATCCAGATAGAGGGTCAATAAGTCGTATGATGTATCTGGAAGTGCAGAGGGGGAAATGCCCAACTCTAAAATTATGGAAGAAATGGACAATAAGTTTGTAGGTGTATTGAGGTGAAAGACTTGATTGAAAAGTTCAATACCTTTTATATAAGAGATATTCCTTGATCTTTTTTAGGGCATGTGTAGTACAGAGGACAATCTAAGTGATCCAGGGGACAAAATGCACATAGGAAAAACCCACCAAACATAACATGCTTTGGATAAAGTCGTTGAGCTCTCCTGTTATGCAAGAGAATTGATAAGTGACTAAGTTTACTAGAGATGGGTGGAGGTAGCTGGAACTACAACCTGTCCAAAAAGAAAAATGCAGCAGGCCGTAGTAGTCCTACAAGCAAAAAAAAATGACTATAAAAAAAAAGAAAATTCAAGGCGATGGTTGGTGAAACTAAGAGGAATAGTGACATTTGTGAAGGGTGTTGTTTGTAAATAAGGGTGCTTACAGGTTGTGATGATTTGGGTAGTGATGGTATGCAGAAAAGAAGAAGATGGTGGTGGTGTGAACAAGAAAAAGAAAATGGTCCAAATTGTTGTTGTGAAGGATGATATGCATTCCACCCACCCAACCTGCTTCATTCTATTTTATTTTGCATGATTTTTTCAAGTCATGGTAACCTGTAGATGGAAAAGATTTTTATCTCTTCATGGCTATTGTAATTTCTTTTCAGGGAAGAGGACCTGGAAGTTTGCCAACTTTCTTGCCAGAAAACATAAATGTCAGATTCAAGAGCTTCAACCTGTCCCTAACCATTTCACAAAGCCACACAAAAAAAATAAAAGAGAAAGTAGTTGGAAATAGGTCTCATGCTATTTCTTATTTACCACAATAAATACAATAATAAAAATCATAATTCTCCTTTACAATTTGAATGACCATCCAATGATTCATGCTTATATGAGAGGACCAATATTTTCCTCCTTATACTTCAAATCTTGGGTGTTGAGCTATAAACTTCCATAAGGCTCCAATTCTTCTTTGACAAACTACAAAGCCAATGGAGGAAGAACGTCAAAATGAGAAGTGCAATTGGGGTTTTAGTCCACTATAAAAAGAGAGCTTCAACAATTCTGGAGAAAAAGCCAACAAGCTCCCAAAGAGGAATCAAGTCCATCGGTAAAACCAACAACAAAAAAGCAATCTAGTAAGGAGGTAATCTAAAAATCCAAATTTTATTTAAATTAACTTGGTTGTTGTGGTTTTATGAGGATAGCTTTCCTATGGGGTAATAAGAAACTTGCAAAATAACAAAAAATAATCAACTAATAATTAAATAGATAATCAATCCTACCTCAATGTGTAGAGCAGAACAAGTTCGACATGACGCTAAGGAGACAAGGTCTTGTTAGTCACCACGAACCAAAAATCATGAACGCGACAAGAACTTGGAGCATACTCGCCACCAAGGAAACCACCATACAGATCTTTACAGGATTTTCTACCATGTGCAAGGAAGAAAATTCCTTTCTTTTCTACCTCCAAGGCCAATGACAATACGAGTCTGTGAGGGAGAGAGTTGTGTTTTTTTCTTCTGTATTGTCACTTATGCATCTAGGGTTTCTTAAGTTAGTCTGACTAAGTTTGGGCTTTCGTAAACAAATCAGGAGCCCAACTCCTAACCCAACGAGGAATGGATTAATTATAACCCATTTAATAACCAACCCAATTTGATACATAATTGATTCGGGTTCAAGTTTCACCAATGATCCGGTATAGGAGGACTCGTCATGATACTCAAATAAATACATATTAATCAAACTTGAGATCCAATCTATCACATAAAAAATGGGATGTGCAACTACCAAACAACAATATCTATAACATTGTACAATCGTTAAGGTTATACAATAGTTCTCGAAACTTTTTTCCTATAATCAAGGCTTCATACATCAACTTTGTTTCATTTATAACATGCCCTTAAACCAATCCACTTTCCCTATTCACGACTTTTAAAACTTATCGATCTCTTGGAAGCTTAATTCATGCTTATTATTATGTTTCACCAAGAAACTATAAAAAGCACCTAACGAATCTCGAAACTTTGCGAATGTGTTAAAAAATTAGTCTTCCTCACCTACACCATATGATCCATCATGAATCAGCATGTCTAGCTAGCGTGCCTCGTCTGGTCAAATCACACATAACGTTTTGGCAAAGCACTAAAGTAATCACACCAATTGTGTCACAAACCGTTTCCGAACCATGATTGGCATACAAGACGAACATGCATATCATATTATTTATTATAGAAAAAATAATTTAATTATTTTCAGTAAAAAAATAAATATTACTCCAAAAATTTCACAAAAATCAAATTATTACTTAGCCGAATAATTGTTAGTCAGATTACAGATTATATCCAGACACAACAAAAACTATACATAGTGAATAGACAACCTATGCGTTTGAAGTTATCATCGCACTCACTTCGATGTCCAAGCAAAAAATCCATTCAAACACCGCTAATAGGTGGTTGGTCTTGCTGGCAAGTACAGGATGTTGAAAAATAGATATATCAGAAAAATATCAAAATCTGGTACTGGTACTATGGTAGTACAAAAAATGTATGATAATGTAATGCGGATGCAAATGCTCGTACGACGTCGAAAAACCTATTTCGATCGAAGCTCTATTGCTTTGGACTCAAAAATCAAACTCTACATAAAATTATGATTTGGTCCATAAGCTTTTGTAAAATTACATTTTAGTCCCAAAGTTATGGTAAATTATAGATTAGTCCTTAAATTTTCAAAAAATTGCAAGTCAGTCCCCAACTATTGAAAAATTCAAATTGGTGCTCAAACGTCTCAAAAATTGAAAATCAATCCTTATACTTTTCAAATTTACAAACTAGTACCTAAAATTTTTAGATATTACAAGTCTTTCCCAAATTATTTGGAATTTCAATTTAGACCAAAACATATAAAATATCACAACTAGTCCCCATGACAGAAAATTGTCCAAAAACATCCCAATACATAAGTAACTTGAAACCCACCGTTCCAAAACATCCAAAATCATCCCCCAATAAGTTCAGAATTATGAAATCATCATCAAATCCACACAAACAACACCAACCCCTCCATAATCTCTCCAAAAATGAATTTACATAAAGACCCATTTCAAACATACACATCAACCAACCATAATCAACTTAAATTCATATTTTTCCAACTCAAGACCACCAAAATCTAACAAAAACATGTTCAAATACGTCCAAAAAATGCTTCAAAATCCAAGATTTAGTTCCCACCAAACCCATGAATATATTCAACAAACCCAAATGGTATTTTCTTAAATGAAAGGAAACGAACAACATGGAATCAAGTTCTTACCTCAATTTGAATAAAAAAATGAATCGAAGGTAGAGAGATATGAAGAAAAATGTGTCTGAGGTGTGAAAGAGTGAAGGAAGTGAGTGGAAACTAAAGTTAGGGTGGTGGGCCGAAGGGTTTTAAAGAGAAAGCACAAAACAATGAGTTTTGAGAAGGAATGCCACGGTTTTGGCAAGACACAGGCGACGATTAAAAGACACGGTCGAAGCCTTGAAGACACGGGCACGGAATCGAGCCCATATACTTGTAAAACAAGACACGATCAACATTAGGTAAGACACGATCATAATCCCTTGCCCTTGTCCTAATTTGTGTGTGCAAACCCCTCGTTCGATAGCACAAACGTCAAATACAATCATTGATCCTTAAATCAATAAAAAACAATCATTATTCGTCATCTAAAACATAATTCCAATCGTGTGAAGCACGAATCATGATAGAAGATGGATCAAAGCCTTAATCAAAACACAAGCAAAATGTGTGAGATGTTACAAATTCATACTTCAAGTATGTGTTAAGAGTTCTAAGGAAATATAGTTTTGGGTCCATCCTTCCTAGTGTAACTTTTCTCTCAACTAATATTGGGACACACAGAGTCCGCATGATGATTGCCATATCTGTAACATACACACACATGGATTATTTTATGATCGAAAAACATATGTCAATCAATAAAAAGGGAACCACATCCACAAATTTTATAAAAAAAGATTTATAAAATTACGCCAGATTAAAAAATTTACAATAGTGTTGAGAACACATTTAACATGTCAAATATAATTAATTAACACATAAATAATTAATAAAAAAAATAGTTTTGGAAGTCAAAAAATTACACAAAAATTATAGAAAATTTTGAATTTAAATCTATTAAAAATCAGCAAAAATTTGAGCACTGGAGTTGCCATTACACGACTACACATGCCACTGCAAAGGGAAGATACGGGGGTTCACACACCATCACACGTCTTCTTCCACCCTTTGCGACGTGGCATGACTTGGTTGGCCCACGTGTCGACCAAGGACACGTGCCACAAACTGGTTGGCTAATGTGGTAAGGAAATCCAATGTGGCACATCGATAAGTGGCATTGACACTACGTTGCCACGTGTTGACACATCATGGTCCACATGTCTCACGTGGCAGTCGAGTTTGTTGTGCCATGTGACTAGTGACATGTCACCTCCCTGGCACCTGTTGCCACGTGATTGGTCCATGCGTCACCAACGTTGAAGACATGTGTTCTGACTGGACGTTTGTGCGGCATTTTGTGGTTGGTCTTATATGGTACGTGTGATCCAATCACTATACGTTACCTGTGCTCTAGCATGTCAGTTCTCCCTTGGACAGAAGTGCCACCACACGTAGTAGTGCATGTCACACACCGCCTTCCTGACATAATTTTGTAGACTGAGGTTTCGTGCCATCTCAAACTCACTTGTATATTCAGAATCACAAAGTTCTATAACTTCATTCCAGCCTATTTGGATAGTCGAATAAAAGGAGATTGAAAATACACAAAAAAAAACCCACACAATTCACATGTATGACATATCCATTCCAACATATAGGTTACATGACTAATAACATTCAACGATCAAATCATCAAAAGAACCTAAAAATATGATACCAATGGAACCATCTAGTATTGAATAACATTAAATAATCAATGAATAATTAAATAGAGAATCGAGCTTACGTCGATGTGTGCAACAGAACATATTCAGAAGGACACTAAAGAGACAAGTTGTTGCTAGTCACCATGAACCACAAATCATGAATGTGATAGGAATGTGGAGTGTGTTAGTTGTGTGCCCTAGTCCAATCATTGACACACATTGTCATTACATGTATTATTTGATAAAGTGACATTTTATTTCATATCTGTGAAATATTATATTATTTATGACAATAAATCATCCATGAATAGTTATTCATCTTTATGTCATCAAGTGTGTGGCTAGATAGTACAACCATAAGGTAAAAAGGAGAATATTCTAAACGTCCCTAATCGAGTGTTTTCATGGGAATGATGACAAGCCAAGGTTAATATGTTGCTAAGAGGAGAATCATGTTTTACTGATTATGGATATGGAATATCACTTAGAACATAGATACATGTTAGGGAACATACATTAGACTGGCCCGCTAAAAGCATTTCATGGATCAATGTCACAAGTAGCTTTCATACAGTGGTGATGTTTGAGTCCTCTGACTGAAACTCACTATCAACTCCTTCATGAGGAATCACATGTTTTCACTTAGTCAAATGTTATCTGTAATAGGGCAACAATAAAGGCTATGATTGGATATGCCATGAATCTCGTAAAGGAGTGATGTTGGGAGTGATGGATTTGTTCCTCTTATAAAGAGTGATATCTTTAGGCTAGTTGATGACTAGGATTGTTAGAATGTATGCATACTCAAATGACTTGATAAAAGGGATTATCAATGTCATTTGCATATCAATCTACTTGGGATCAAGAAACGCATTATGTAATATAAGGTTGACATGTGACCATACCTTATGCTTAATATAGATATCGTGAGACAAAAGGACTAAATATTAAACTATGAAAGGTTAACTTGAATTACCGATACCACTTGATTTTTGGTTACCATAATGTATTACTAGATACCGTTTATAGACTTTGGGCCCAAGCATTTTAGTACGAGGCCCATTCCCAATTTCGAGTGGACCTATTGGGTCATACACAAAAACGAATTGCATTTGATTGCAAATGTTCTCTCATTTGGAAAACGAATTATTGAGATAATTAATTTGATTAATTATTAATAATTTAGGATTTTGTTTAATTCACTTAATATTATTATTTTGGGTTTATTTATGTGTGACATAAGTTCGGCCGATAGATATTAATAATAGAGTGATTTATTTCATGATAATGTATCATATAATTAAAATCCCAATAACATAATAAGGCCTTGTAAAATTCGGCACAGAGACCAAATAGGATTGGGAATCCTTATGCTTGTTGGACAAGAGATAGAAAACCTAGTAGGGTTTGGTGTGGAGGCCAAATTCATACTCCTATTTTTTAGGAGATTCTATTATTGTATGACAAGGAGAAAGAAACCCTAAATGAGACATGAAAAATTCAGCACACACTCCAAATTAGGGTTGGAGGCCGAAATTTCTCCCTCTTATTTTTTAGGAGTGTATGCCAAATTCTTGAATGGGAAGGAAAGGGTTTTGGCTCCTAATTTGAGAAGGAATTTCGGCACACACACTTCTTGTATTGGTGTGGCCGAATTCTTCTTGAATAAGGAAGGTTTTGGCCAACTCTAGCGTACCTATTTAGGTTTTCTCATATGCCTATAAATAGGAGCACACCCTAGTCTTGTTTCTCATGGCAATGGCTTGGCCAAATTTGTAAGTGTCAAAAACAAAGAGAGAAAATTATTTGTGAGCACTAGAATGTGGATTCTAAAATGTGGTAGTATACTACACCAATCCTAGCAAGTTCGTTGTGTGGATATCATTGGTCACGTTCGCGTAAAGGCAACGTGGTTGAAAAGGTTTCGAGTTAATTCTAAAAGCTACACAAACAAATCATTCGTTCATACAATCGACCTTTGGTTTTCGAGGTAAAACCCTGACCCTAATCGTTTATGATTGATGTGCTCTGATCCTTGGTGGAATTCTAGGATATTTTTTTTGTTATTTCCATTATTCTTATTATCGTATGACAAGGAAATCCTAATTATGATGTAGCTTAATATGATTAGGAATGAATTTTTCTCTCTTCTTGTACTAAAGGAGAAAACCGAAACCTAGTAGGACTGGAAATGAATTCGGCCCTCCTTTTGCACAAAGGGGAAAACCGAATCCTAATAGGGCAAGGAGAAGAGAATTTCAGTTCAATTGTGATGCCTATCTAGGTCATCTCATATGCCTATAAATAGACATGCACCCCTTGCCAATTAATCATCCTTGGCCGAACTTGTGTGCTACAATTCAAAGAGAGAAAATAATTTTGTGAGCTTTAGAATAGTGATTCTAAAAAGGGTGCTAGTACACTGCGATCATTCCAAGGTAATTTCTTTCGTGTGGATACCTATAGCCACGTTCGCACAAAAGCAACGTGATTCCTCAAAGGTGATTCGGGTTCTTGGTACAAAGAGCTACAACAGCGTTTCATACAACCGATTGATCGTGCCTTGGTGAAAGGTAAATCTTCCAACCTTAATTATATATGTTGATTTGCATGGGTCCTTGGGGGAATTCAAGGCATTAAATTTTTGTTATATCTGCTACCATGTATGTATATGAATGTCATATTTTAGCCGCGAATTCCAACAGTGGTATCAGAGCCACTTGCATAATCAACATATATAATTCTTTTATATCTGATATAATTGACATGTATAATTGATTCG
>CAODLS011001200.1:0-15641 GCA_948243855.1 Flueggea neowawraea | reverse complement strand
AAATTTTGATTTACTGAAACCTATAAAAACAGAATTCATCTATGAAGAGCACAATTTACAAAGCCAATTCTCTACACAAAGGACGAAAGAACAAAGATGCTAAAATAAGCAACACCAATTATCAATCAATGATCAATCAGAGACTAAATTCAAGAAATTGAAGAAATGGGTACCTTGTTGTGTTCCTTGGCTTCTCTGTTCCTCGCTAAGCTTCGACCTCTCTGCACCAGAACAGGGAGTGGCGGACTCTTAGGGTTTCTGGGGGCTGTCTGGGCGGCGGAGGGGGGTACTAAGGAGAAATTCGGTCGCCGGTGGGGGCGGCCGCCCACACTCACCCCCACCTGGCTCCGCGTCTGGATGACTAGAACTATAAGTTACAATCTAATGTGTGTTAGTATCTTCTATGATAACAAACCACTAATGAAGTTTTTAACTTGAAATTATTCAAAATTTTCAATTTATTTTTTATAGATTTAGGAGTGGACAAGAGAATAATATCGCACAATGGGCAGATTATAAGAAATAATCATAAGAACAAGTGTTTTAAAGCTCTCTTTCATTATAAGAAAAACATTTAGCAGCAATAAATAATTATCTTTACCTTATAAAACATGTGTTCAATGACAAGATGTGCTAATGTTTTTATTACAATCATTTCTTTATTTATAAAGAGAGGGATCAATTTTGGAAGTCCGAACATTAACATTCATCTTCTCTTTCAATAAACAATGGATTTGTACTTATTGGTTATGAGAGATGGGCACTTTGCCCTAGCCCGATGGGCCAGCCTGAAAAAATGACGGGCATGGTTAACTATTTCTAGGTCTGCGGCCCTGCCCGGTGGGCCTATATTTTTTAAAAAATAAGGTCGAACTTGGGTTTATGGTGAGGCAAGATCGGCCCGGTTATATATATTATATATTATATATATAATATATAGTATATTAATATTAATTTGATGTATTATGTGTTATAAATTAGAAAAAATAATGTCAATTATAAATTTAAGAGTTGTTTAGTATTTATTAAAGTATAATTTATATAATAAAAATATATTAAATTATATTTTAATAAAAAATAAAGAATTTTAATATTTTTAAAAAAAAATAGGCCCCTAGCCCGCCTTTTTGGATGGGCGGGCTTGGGCCACACCTTCAACCGATTGGGCTGAAGTTTTAGGGCATGACATGGTCCCGCCCATGGCCATCCCTAATTGGTATTGAAGTCAACTCTAATTTTAAGAGATCGTGAGTTCGATTCCCGATATAAGTAAATAAAATAATTTTCCAAAAAAAAAATCTTCCAATATATATGGTTTTCGAGATTTAAATCCTTGCTTTCAACAAATAGAGCCATCTCAAGGTAGTCGTTAAAGAGGAAAAAAAAAAAGAAACAACCAATATTGTTAGCTGATCTAAGCATTTCAAAACATGGTATTTATTTTCGGTAAATTGAATAATCATGTTAGAAAATGGGTCCGCCCATGCCGGGTCATGGGTGGAACTCAAATTCGAACCCAAATTAATATGTATTAATTAGAGTGGTTGTCAATCGATTTGATAACAAGTTCGGTTGGGATTTTGGTTTGACTTCCTAGTTAGTGTAGGAAGAAAGAATTCCTAATTACTTTAGAATCCCAAATTAGTTGGAATACTAATGGGAAGGCTTGGGAAAGAATTCATAATTAGTTTAGGACCCCTAATTAAGTGAAATCCTAATTAGGAAGTAGTCCTAATTAGTTTGGAAAGAGATTTCTCGATTAGTCAGTAAGAAATCCTAATCTGCTAGTATAAATACTAGTTAGGTGGGAAACCCTAAAAACAATTGTGAGTAGCAAGCAAACAATTAACAGAGTTATCTCTCTCCCTCACTCACTATGCTAGCCGCCATAGGAGAAGAAGAGATTTTTCTCTTCTTTCTTTGTTTTCAGGAGTCGTCTAGTGGTATTTAGGTTTTGGGTACACTTCACATGCCTGTTGCTTCACTGTGATTTGTAGTATGTGGAGACTAGCGTCACCTTGCATCTTTTATATTCTACAGATCCAAATTTCCGTTGTGCATTAATCGAGGTAGACTTGATTCCCTATGATTTATTTATTATATATATTTGTGTAGAATACTTTCAAATCAATACCATAAAAAAGATTTCTTCTTTCAGATCGAATTGTAAACTAGTAGATTAAATACTTATATTAAAAAGAAAGTAATACTAATACATTTGTAGTCTACTATACTGAACTTATTTTTTTATTAAAATTTCAAATGAAACATTTTTGTTAGAGATTACTTTTTTTTCCTTAGAAGAAAGAATCGGACAAGAAGAGTAGGATTGGAGGAGGACCACTTGGTAAGGGAAAGTAGTAGTGAGGAGAAAGGAATAGACATAGCCTCAGAAGCAAGCAAACTTTATGAAACCAATCTGCTAAACCCCATGTGCCATAAAGTTGTCTTAAAAAATATATAAGAAAGCAATAAATTATGCATTCCTCATCCTTCTTTTCTATATCTCATCTCCTCTTCACTTTTTCAGCCTCCATTATTATTTCCTTTTCTCTGTCATTTTTTAGGACTCTAATTCCAGCTCTAAAGCTGTCATCTTCACTGATTTTCCAACTTAATTACAGCTAACATTTCCATTATTAAACCAAAACATGTGTTAATTAATTCATTATCATAGCAATTGACCTATAACCCAATTGTATTAGAGTCGTCTTCGTTATTAAAGAGTTGAAGGTTGGATTTGCATAACAATCATAAAAAAAATTATCGTAACGATGAACTTGAAACTTATTGGTACTAAAGTCGTCTTTAGAGTTAAGAATCGAGAACTTAAAACTTAATGGTACTAGAGTCGTCTTTAGAGTCAAGAATCGAGGTTTAGATTCTGGGTGAGCAAAATGATTATTAATTCTCTCTTCTTTTTTTTATCCAACATAAGCAAGTGAAGTGATAACCATAACCACACTTGGAGTATGTCACTAGTTTCAATATCAGTAATAATTGAAGGAATCTTGGTATCTCTATATGGTTTCAATATAATTGGAGACTCAACTATAGAAACATAACAGCTTCGCAATTTCTGAAAATGGGTATCACTGGAAGGAGTGTGTATTCAAGAAACAAGTCTTGTAGCACTCAAGAAAGCAATGTGAGTCACAGATATGGCTTCATATATTTCTTTCTCATAATTAACACTGACACTAAAACTCAGTACTGTATTGAATTATTGACAGAAGCAGGCAAGAGGCAACAATGGAGATAAAAGAAGATGGAGTATTGTCAGATCATATTTATGTGCTGAGGAATACAATTCATCAGTTCTTGAAGAGGAGGATTCAGCTTCTGTGGAGAGCAGTGAGGCTACTGTGAGGCAACCTGTTCTTGAGGACTCTCCTGATAAAGAAGTTGCTCAGAGTGAAGAGGTTAAAGAAGAATTGACAAAAGAGAAGCTCAATTCAACTTCTTACCTGTTTCGCCGAGACGATGCAGCCATCATCATCCAGGCAGCGTTCAGAAGCTATTTGGTTGGTTCAAAAAAGAATAAACACATTCATTTCATTCACAATTTACTTTGGTTCTAACAAGTGTTTGCTTGTCCAGAAATCGAATGGTAAAAATTGGAGATATGTACGATAGACTAAAATTTTAGCAGAATTATTTAGGATGCAACATGATGGTTATGTTCTATAAACTGTGTTTGTAACAACTTATCTAAATGCTTGACATTTAGGCTAGGCGTCCAAAGAAAGAACTCCAATCAAAAGACGATAAACGGGAGGTTATAATACCAGAAAGTCCAAGTAGAGATTCTGTGGGAACATCTGTTGAAGTTCAGACTGGAAATTCTGTTGAAGTTCTCTCAGTTGGAGAGAGAGATGTGGCAGTAGCAGTACAACATCGCGTGCAGAAGAAAACCCGAAATCAGGTTCTGAAGCTAAAGGTAAATGCCTACTACTGTCTTGATTCTAGTTAAACTGAAAGGTCGATAATGTTTGTCCATTCTGCTGCTGAAACTTCGGAACTCAGACATTATATGCTGAATGCGTCTCTACATAATAGTCCAGACTGTTGGATTTACGGGAAATTTCCATGTAACCTATTGGATTGCCTAAAAATTACAGGAAGAATGGGATGACAGCACAGTGAGCAGCAATGTAACGAAAATGAGGATTCAGAACAGATTGGAGGCAACAAACAGACGCGAAAGAGCGTTAGCGTATGCTTTCTCACAACAGGTATGCAGAAACCTCCGCTGAAACGAATTTTTGCTCGCGTAAAATGCTGGTTAACACCACATTTTGCTTTTATTCACAGCTAAGAGTCTGTTCGAAGAAGAAACAAGCAAGAGCTGGGGGCGCACAATCAAAACTGAGTTGGAGCTGGCTGGAGAGGTGGATGGCAAGCAGGCCGGAATGCTCTGTAGAAAGCCGAACAGGCAAGCAACTTGAGCGGATAAACAGCTTGCACGAACTTGATTTCAGGAAGAGAATTTTTGACGTAGCTGTGGAAGAAAAGGAGAGTTGTGGATCTAATGATGTGTCTGTCAAGTTTGATTGCTTATCAATCAGCACAGAAAGTGTCAAAGATGGCTTCAAGCCAACAAAGAGTAGACATAAGTCTACAAGAACCATATCCAGAAGAAAAACAGCACCAAGTTTGCAGTGTCCAAAAGAGCATGTTAAGGTGACATAAATCTTTCTGTTTTATGCATCAATGTGCATATTTTTGCTCTACCTTGATCTGACACCCGTGTCGCATGAATTTCTGTGTTGTTCGGGTAACAAGGAAAGAGCAACAGAAAGAAACCGATCAAGATAAAGAGCACTAACCAAAGCCACAAGGCTGCAGCAAAGAAATGAAATAAAAATACATCAGCAACCACTGTAGCTTTGGTCCTGAACTTTGGCATAATCTAATGTGCAAAGAGATGCTGAGTTTCTGGCATTCGTTTGTAAATGTTTTGGCTTAATTATGTTATTAACAGGAGTTAATAAACAAGAAAATTACCCAGAAATCATCTAATTCCGTCTTTAGATATTACCAAACAAACTGCAGAACTAGAATCTGTTACATCCAAATTTATTTTTTTGCGCAGAAATAGAAGTAACATAAGTCTGTTAACATGCTTACTAGAACTTATCTGATACACTACAACGAACACGGTAGAAGTAAATCTTTGTAAAAGACATCATCAAACATTACAATCACACCAACTATATCTTCATATCAAACCGTGTCTAAACACTTCAGAATATTACAAACCTAAGTAAATCAGATCCTGAGAACCAACCTCTAGTTGCTCAGAGTTCTTCTAATATAATCGAGTTTAAACACTCTAAAGCTCAACTTGGTTTTAAATCTAATATAGTATAATGTCAAAAAAAACCCCAGAGGAGATTAACCAACACCATTCAACACAACAGGAAGAATAACGTAACTGCGTGAAACTATAACAAAACGGTTTTATGTCTATATAGGGGAAGCCATCAAGAACAAGCACCATGACAACTGGCGCCTAATGAAATCAAACATAAAAGGACACAAGTTTGTAACCAGAAGCAGTAAAATTTGCGGAAAAAATAAAATTCAAAGAAGGCCATACAGACAGAGTAAGTGTATTACATGAAATACCAATGGCTTAATAGCAAATTCGAATTTATAAAGCACAACCCTTTATCAGCAGAGCTCTCTCTTTAAATACTTTGACATGAAATGTAAATAGTTAGCTAACAGAGTCTAGATCTTATCAATATCCTCGTCCTCAAATTCAATGTAATCATCGCCAGCGTTTTCATCTTCCTCGTCCAAACTGTTGACGAGACCCTCATTGAGACGTGTGCTCTCTGGAAGCTCACCATATGCCTTTAGAAGCCTAGCTTCATCAGGCATGTACTTGAGGATCACATCAGCTTTGTCATCCTGGTAATCACGAAGGCCAACGAGAATTATATCACCAGCCGCAATCCAGACCTTCTTGTGCATCTTCCCGCGAATATGACATAGACGCTTGGTGCCATCAATGCACGTGGCTTCACAACGGCCATTTCCGAGCATTCGAAGAACTTGAGCGTACTCTTGCCCATCTTCCTTGAAGATAAGCTCACGCTTCTCGTCGTCAGCCTCATTCTTTCCTCTTTTCCTATTCTTACCTCCCTTTCCCTTATTCTTCGGCATGATTAAAGATTCTGTTTCCACACAAAGTCCAATTAAATCATCCAGAAGCCATAAAATAACAACAGGGAAAAAAAATTGAAAGCCTAATCATGCTATAACCCTAAAACAATAATCACACAAACTTAACAAACACAAGTCTCTAACTTGAACAAAGAATTCATTGCATATACATAACTAGAATTTCAGCTGTCATCAATATCAAACACAAGATACTAAAAAAATTGTCACCAACATCAAAACACATAATTTTGAAAAATGGGTTCATTGAAAAACTTGAGAGAATCATAAATTCCCAACACATTCATAAACAAATTAAAAAGCTATTAAAGTTAATCAAAACCCAGATACGTGATAAGGATTACAAATTTACGAGATTCAGCTTCATAAATTTTCGGTTATAAGCATCAAACATCATGTAATCAAATATTGGTAAGTTTTCAATCTTTATCAAATAGCACTTCAAATTCGTCAAAAATACAGAAAATAAATACCAAAGAAAAGAAAAATCGAAGATTAGATCGGTCAATATAGTTGTAGAGGTTTGAAACCTTAACAAAAATAGAAAGATATATGGCAATATAAAGGAAGAAGAGATGAGTACCTTGTGTGGTTGTTTGAGCGAGCTGAAGGGAAAGCGAAAGCAGAAAGCTAAAACGCTCCTAAGCCCCCCAAACAAAAGAAAGGAATCAGAAATGTGAAGAAATTTCGATGAGAGATATATTCCTATTCCACCAAATTGATAGCCCTACCTTTTCATTTTGTAGCCAAACTGCCAAACCAACAAGTGCCTAGGTCGGTCGGCTCGGCTCGGTTCGGTCACGGTTAAAACAGAACAAGTGGCTAAGTCGGTTCGGTTCTTCTTATTGTAATAGGAATAGGTTTCCATGGTTCGGCCCACTATTAACCCAATAATGGGGAAAAATCGCTCAATTATACTGAAATAAAAAACTCAAATTAATTTTTATATTTACTCTAAATTTCTCTAAAAAAAATAAATTACACAGTTACCATATTTTCTCTTTTTATTATGTGCATATGTTTTCTTATTTTGCATTTTTTTACACAAAGTTTCTAAACTTTTTATACAGAGGATTTTCTTTTGAGCACGAAATTTTAATATCCCGAGCCTTATGCTATAATTTAATTCTATCCACTCTCTCTCTCTTTTATCCTCTCTCATATGTCATCTCTATCCTCTTTTATTATCCTTTTCCTTTCCCATTTCCTCTCTCACACGTCCTCTCTCTTTTTTTCAATCATCTCTCTCTTCTCTTATTATGATGTCTCTTCCCTCTCCCCTCAAGTCTCATCCATCCTCTCTCTCTCTCCTCTCTCCTCTCTCATTCGTCCTCTCTCTTCTCTCACCTCTTTTGTTTTTTCTCCCCTTACAAAGCTACTCTCTCTTCTTTTCCTGTGACTTTTTTTTCGTCTCACAATAGCTACTCTCTCTTTTGTTCATCTCCATCGCTCTAATGTCTCGTTGTTGATTCTTCTTAGTCCCCTCTCTGGTTTCAGTTCTGCTCTTTGGCGATGAGCAACGTGTTTGGTGGAGATTTATTTTTTGGTTTCCTTCTTTTTTTTTGCAGATCGGATTTTTATTTATGTTTGGTGGAGATTTGTGTTTTCTTTTGTTGGGTGTAGATTTGTGTTTTGTGGTTGGTGTTGATATGTTTTGCCTTCTGTCTGTTTCTTTTTATGGTGTCGTACTTCTAATTTGAGCTTGAGATTCGGTTGAGAAAGGAGAAAGAGATGGTGAAAAAGAAGGAAGAGATAGGGAGAGAGAGAGAAGAAACGTACGAGGAGGAGAAGCAGTCGCCATTATTTTCTTAATTTTCACAGTTTTTAATATTTTTAAAAAAGTTATTTTTTAATTAAAAATTTTAAAAAGATTTATTTTTGGTTTATGTAAAGTTCATTTTTGGTTTTAAAATTTTTTTCTATGGCTTTTTTTATGTTTTAAAAAAATTAAAATTTTTTAAAAAATTTATTTAAAGTTTAATTTTGGTTTATTTTTAATTTATTTTATCTAAAAATTTTATTTAGATTTATTTTAGTTTTATTTTAGGTTTCTTTGAAGTTCATTTAAGGTTTATTTGAAGTTTATTTTAGGTTTATTTTGTGTTTGTGCGAAGCGCCGCCCAAGTCATTTGCAACGGTGGTTAAGGGTTCTACTCCAGTGCTTCCATCTGCCTCCACATCACCAGAAAACAACTGTGTAATCATGCTTTGATAGGCCAGATTGTTTTGGCTCGCGATGAGCAACCTTGGAGGGTTACAGATCTTAAGTCTAAATTATTAGCTCTTTGGGGTTTGGTCAATTGGTGTCTAATATCACTTGGAAAAGGATTATATCACATTATTCTTTTCTCACCGGAGGACAAGGCGAGAGTGGTTAGTAGGGGTGCGATCTCCTTGAAGTCGGGCATCCTCCGTCTTCAGACCTGGTCCCCGAATTTTGATTCTGATGCTCAATGTTTGACCACCACACAGCTGTGGGTGCGTTTTTACAAGCTCTCTCTCTTAGGAATACTGGCACCCTCAGCTTCTAGTGGATATTGCCAAGGGCGTGGGCACCTCATTGAAAATTGATCATGCCACCATCAACGGGGATCTCTGTCATTTTGTCCGCATACTTATTGAAGTTGATCTTGCAGCGGACTTGGCTCGGAAAATTTTGTTGGAAAAGTCTAGCAAAAGCTTTTTCGTGGACGTGATTTATGAGAATATGCCACAATTTTGCACATCATGTTATTGCATTGGTCACACTTATTCGGATTGTCGTTTGGATGTTCATGCTGAGAATCGCAAAGGGAAGAAGACTGCACCTATTCGGACAGAGGCGGTCAGTAAGGTTTGGATTGCTAAAGCTACGGAAGTCCTGGTTAAAAATGCATTTGATGTGTTTCACAATGAGCTTCGGGTGAACTCGCCTAAAGAGGTTGGTGTTGGATAGGATACTTGTGCCAACTTCGTAATCCCTGATGTGGCTGCACCACCGGTTTCTTAAGATGTAGAGCCACGGCTTCCTAGGAACACGGTTAATGATAGCTCACCTGGGTAGGTCTTTCCTGTTGTGGAGGGTCAAACAGATTTTATCAAAGCTAGTAGCTCGGATACCCCTCTACCCATCGACGATGCCAATCCACCACCATCTCACGTGGTCGTGGCTCTAAATAGGGGTACAGATGTCACCACGTGGGCGGACGAAGCTGAATCTGAAGGAGGTGAGTGGGTTACACCCACAAAGAGGATCACTCGGAATGCCGGTAAAAAATAAAATCAGTATCATGCCAAGCTTTCACGAAAGCCAGAACGCCGCTCCACCCGGTATCTATGAAGATATTATATTGGAACTGTCATGGTATCCGGAATGAAAATACCCGCCATCATTTGCACACTATTTGTTCTTCCAACAGACAGACTATTGTTTGCCTTTCAGAGCCTTTAGTTGACTTTTTGGCAGTTCCTTCTCTGTTCTGGGACTCCTTGGGCCTGAAGTTGGTTGCCATGAACACGAACAATCCTTCTACGCTTTGGGTTTTGATCAGTAAGGATTCCCCCAACCCATCTGGTTTGGTTTGTTCTGACCAACATGTCTGTTTTGATTCTTGTTTTCGCAGCAAGGTCTTCTGGTGTTATTTCGTTTATGCAAGTGTATGACGTAATCGGCGCCAAATACTTTGGGATGAACTAACGGGTAATTCTCCTGGGTCCAGCATTGCAATGGGGGACTTCAATGTGCTCCGGGGAGCTCATGAAAAAATTGGTTGTCCACATCCGTCTCCTCTATGTCGAGACTTCAATTTGTTTATTGACATCAATGAGCTCTTGCAGGTTCTGCATAGAGGTGTGAAATATACTTAGTGTAACGGTAAGGGTGGCTTTGCACGTGTTGAAAGTGTTTTGGATAGGTTTTTGACTTCTCAATTCTTAAACGAGTGGGATACTGTCTCCTGTATCACTTTGGCAAGGCACAAATCGAATCATTCGCCATTGCTACTCTCTTGTCAGTCCGCCAACAGTAAGCCATCGGCGAGATTTAGATTCCAAGCTATGTGGCTCTCTCATCCTGGACTATGGGATTTTATTGCGGATAACTGGAATGCTCCGGGTCTGTATTTGCCTCCTTTCTAATTAATCATAGCTAAACTAAAAATGCTTCGCCAAGCTCTTAAAGTATGGAACAAGGAGGTCTTTGGCCATCTGGATGTGAATATTTTCCAAGCCAAAAATCAGTTGCAGACTATTCAAAACCGTATTACGATTGAGGGGCTCTCGGATGAGTTGTCTCTAGCTGAGCTGGAGGCACATGCTTGGTTTGATGGGTGCTTAAAACAGGAGGGTTTCTATAAAGAGAGGAGCAGGATCGAATGGTTGGAGGAGGGGGACATAAACACTGATTTTTTTCATAGGGTGCATGCTTCGCGAAAGCCGATTGCCAACATCTCTGTTTTGCAGATTGAGGATAATATGGTGGATAATGCTGAGCAGATTTTTTATCACATTGTCAACTATTATAGCGCATTTTTCAAAGTTCCAACGTTGGCTCGGCCTCCGGACCTTTCTATGGTTAAAAGAATCATTCCATCTTTGGTCAGTGATATAGACAATGACTCTCTTATTGTCGTCCCTACTTTAAAAGAGATTCACAGGACTGTCTTACATATGGATGGTTCCAACGCTCCGGGTTCGGATGGTTTCACGGGGTTTTTTCTCAAAGAGTTCTGCGATATGGTGCAGGAGGATCTGTGTAGGGCTATCATGTTTTCTTCTCTGACGGGTATATTACACCTGGTTGGAACTCGAGCTTCATGGTTCTTATACCTAAAGTCCAGGAAGTTATTACTCTGGACCAGTATAGACCAATTGTACTGAGTAATTTTTGTTACAAAATCATTACTAAAATTCTTGTGGATCGGCTGACTTCGGTGGTTGCTAAAGTCATCTCTACTCAACAGTTCGGTTAAGGGTAGGAGAATTGTTGACTGTATTGCCTTGGCTTCTGAGGGGGTTAATTTGTTGGATAAAAAGTGTTTTGGTAGGAATATGGCTATGAAAATTGACATTCGCAAAGCATTTGACACGGTTAGCTGGAATTTCCTCTTCAGAATTGCGGATGCTTTTGGATTCTCTTTGCAGTTCTGAAACTTTGTCTTGGAGCTTCGCTCTCGCCCCTTCTGTTCTGTCTTACTGAAGATTTTTTGAGCTACCGTATTTCAGCCTTGGTTGAAAAGGGCAGATTTTAACCCATGGGTTACACTGGAGGTACTAATTTTGTTTCCCATCTTTTTAATGCTGATGATGTGATTCTTTTTGCTAGAGCTACAATGGGAAACATGTCTATGATATTTAAGTTGTTTGATGATTATGGGAGTATGTCTAGCCAATGGGTTAACTGGTTGAAGTCAAATGTATTTTTTGGGAAAGCAGTGACACCTCGTTGGGTCACCAACCTAACGGCTAGGAGAAGCTTTAAAAGTGCCCCGGTGCCCTTCACGTATTTAGGAGTTCCTCTTTTTGTTGGGGTGCCACGACAGAAGTTCATGCAGCCTCTGGCTGACCGAATCATTAGCAAGTTTCCAAAAGATGAACCTCACTTCCAATAGGCTGAAAACAGTTATCACTCCACTATATAGTTTCACAGGAAGAGCAGTGTCAGTATTAAGCTTAATTCAACTTGCAACAACTTTAGGAAGTGAGCCACATGTGGTTACGTGAATGGCAATATATATGGTTGTAAAGTCGACCTCTTCAGCTTATAACATAATCCTGGGAATACCTATATTAAATCACATACGGGTGGTTGTTTCTTCGGCTAATTTGTTGATGAAATTTCCAACGTCAAAGGGTGTAGGAGAGGTTTTGTGGAAATCAGAAGAAAGCACGAGCATGCTATGTTACATCATTAAACGAGACAATCAAAAGGAAAGATGAAACTTTTTCAATTGACGAATGAGTGCATGGGTTTAAACCCAAGCCACTCAAAAATCTAGATCCGGTAGAGGTGGAACCCTTATCCATAAAAAGGCAAGAGGAGACACTTAAACCCAAACTGGTCGAAGAGTTGGAAGCTGTAAAGCTAGATGAGGCAAATGATGAAAAATTGGCATATGTTGGAAGTCAACTTTTCAAAAGTGTGAAAGATGAGATTACTCAGTGTCTAAGAGAAAACGCTGACATCTTTGCATGGAGCCCAGCTGACATGCCTGGTATAGACCTTGAGTTGATCTCGCACCATCTCAATGTGGATCCTATGGTATTGCCAGTAAAACAAAAGAAGAGGAATATTGGAGGAGAAACAGAAAGCGACACAAGAAGAGGTAGATAAACTCCTGCAAGCAGGCTTCATACGAGAAGTATTCTATCCAGACTGGTTGGCAAACATATTCGTGGTCCCCAAACCCAATGGCAAGTGGAGAATGTGTGTAAACTTCACCGATCTGAACAAGGCATGTCCAAAGGATTCATACCCACTCCCCCGGATAGACAAATTGGTTGATGAAACATCTAGGTATAAGCTTCTAAGTTTTATAGACGCATTCTCAAGGTACCATCAAATCATGATGCACCCACCGAATGAAGAAAAAACTGCTTTCATCATAGAGAAAGGGACATATTACTATCGTGTGATGCCTTTTGGCCTAAAGATTGCCGGAGTGACATATCAAAGAATGGTGAACAAAGTCTTCAAAGACTTGCTGAGAAACACCATGGAAGCATACGTTGATGACATGATCGTAAAAAGAAGGAAAGAGGAATCACATGTTGACAAATTGAAGAAAGTATTTGTTGTGATGAGAGAGTATGGTATGGGATTGAATCTGAGTAAATGCTCATTTGGAGTTAGTGCCGGAAAGTTTCTCAATTTTATGATAACCCAACGAGGAATTGAAGCAAAACCTGAAAAAATACAAGCCATTATGAAAATGGAGTCACCCACATCAGTGAAAGAAGTGCAAAAGTTAACGGCGAAGCTTGCAGCTCTAAATCGCTTTCTTTCAAAATCAGTGGAGCGGAGTCTTCCATTTTTCAAAACTTTAAGAGAAGGAAAAAGGTTTGAATGGACAGAGGAATGCAAAGAATCATTCCAAAACTTGAAGAATTACTTGAAAGAAGTCTCATTACTGACAAGGCCAAAGGAAGGAGAACATTTGTACATGTACTTGGGGGTTAGTGAAGCAGCTTTGAGTGCAGTACTACTTAGAAAAGAAGCTGAGGTTGATAAACTCATTTACTATGTGAATAAGGTACTCCATGGGTCAGAGTCAAGGTACTCATACTAAAAAAGTTGCATTAGCATTGGTCACGACAGCTAAAAAGCTACAACCATATTTCCAAGCTCACTCCATTACAATACTCACTGATCAACCACTTAGGCAAATATTGCAAAAACCTAAGTGTTCAGGACGACTTACTAAGTGGGCAGTAGAGCGTGGAGAATTTGATATTCACTATCAACCACGACAAGCAATCAAAGGGCAAGCCTTAGCAGACTTCATAGTAGAATGTGCTCACGTTCAAGCATGCAGGGAAGTGGAGCAAAAACTGTTTTGATTTCTCCATTTGGAGATGTGATTGAATACTCCTTGAGGTTTTCTTTTCAAAGTTCAAACAATATTGTTGAATATGAAGCGTTAATCGCAGGAATAAAGGTAGCAAAAGAGTTGCACGTAAAAAAGTTAATTGCTCATAGTGACTCAATTGGTGGTGCAGCAGTATCAGGGAGAATATGAAGCTAGAGAGCCAATCATGGCTCAATACTTGAAGAAGGTTCATGCGTTAGCAAAGATGTTTGAAATCTTTCAATTGATTCAGATTAATAAATCCTTGAACAATCATGTCGATGCTTTGTCAAAACTTGTTTCATCAAGAGAAGCAAAGGCAAGAATGGTAAAGGTGGAGGTGATTGAAAGGCCTTCCATTGAAGAAAAAAAAGTGCTATCTATAGGAGGTGAAATAGAGGATTGGAGGACCCCTATCAAAAAATACCTGCAAAATGGAGAATTGCCTGAAGACTCGAAGAAAGCAAAGAAGATAAGGGTACGTGGAGCAATGTTTGTCCTTGTTGATGACCTCTTATATAAAAAGGCCTTCTCTAGGCCACTGTTGAAGTGTTTGGGACTAGAGGAGGTAGATTACACTATAAGAGAAACCCACGAAGAAATTTATGGAGAACACTTAGGGGCAAGAGCTTTGGCAGCCAAAATCTTGAGAGCAGGATTTTATTGGTCCACTATGAAAGAAGACGCAATTTGTAAAGTGAGGACGTATAAGAACTGTTAGCGTCATGCTTCAATGACAAGTGCTCCAGCTTCAAGGTTGCAAAGTGTGCTCGAACCTATCCCTTTTGCAAAATGAGGATTAGATATTCTAGGACCTTTCCTTTAGGCAACAGAAGGTAGAAAATTTCTCTTAATGGCAACGGACTACTTCACAAAATGGGTGGAGACAAAGCCCTTGGCCACCATCACATCGAAGAAGGCCGAAAGTATGGTTTGACAGAATATGATTTGTAGGTTTGGCCTACCTCACACTATTATGGCAGATCATGGGAATCAGTTCGACAGTGACTCGTTCAGAGAATTCTGTGAAGGATTGCACATTCAATTAAGTTTGACCTTCGTATCATATCCACAGTCTAACAGACAAGCAGAAAGCACGAACAAAGCAATCCTTCATGGATTGAAAACAATGTTTGACAAGGCAAAAGGGGTATGGGTTGAGCAATTACCAACTATCCTTTTGGCATATAGGACAACTAGTCAGGTATCCACTGGAGAAACACCATTCAACTTGGTGTACGAAGCAGAAGCCGTAATTTCAGTAGAAATCGGAGTTGGATCCCCTCGAATTGAAAAGTTTAATGAAGAGACGAACCAAGAAGCAATGAGAAAATCTAGATCTCATTGATGAAAAAAGAGAACATGCATGCATGAGATTAGAAGCATATCAGCGAAGAGTAGCACGATACTACAACTCTCGAGTGAAGAGTAGACCGATGTGCATTGGGGATCTAGTGCTTAGAAAGTCAACCATCACGAACGCATTAAAAGATGAAGGAAAATTTCGAGCTAATTGGGAAGGTCCTTATAGGATCAGGATGATGCTTACACCAAACTCATGCAAACTGGAGACTTTGGAGGGTAAAAAGGTTCAGAAGACATAGAACACAAATCACTTGAAGTTGTACTTCCCTTATAGAATGTGAAAGAGCATAGATTGCCTTGTATTAAATGTTTGAGGAGTGGACGTAGGCCTCAAGGCTGAACCATTATAAATCTCTGTGTCCTCTCTCTGTCTTTCATTTGCATTAGTTTGCCTTACATTTTATCATTGCATTTGTTTTGTTGCGCAACCATACTTATATAACATCCTTCTCATGTGCATATCATTTGCATAACACAATTCTAATGCTAAACTCGATGAAGAACGACAATGCCAACGAAAGACATCAATGAAAATAAAAT
>CAODLS011001074.1:0-12922 GCA_948243855.1 Flueggea neowawraea | reverse complement strand
ATATGCGAGTGGGAGATGTTAGAAAATGCGGTCTGCCTATGACGGGTGAACCGAACTCGGTCGGTCAAGGTGTGAACCAAGACCGTGGGCCGAGACCAATTGGAAAGTCCAATTGAGAAGAACCAAACTCGGTTAGTCAATGTGTGAACCGGGACGTGAATCGAGGCCAATTGGCAAACCCAATTGAGTTGGGAATGAAATGGACTCGTACGACCCACGAGCCCATTTGGTGGCTTATATAAGAAGAAGAATGCTTCTTCTTCCACCACCACATTAACTCCACCACCTCCAAAACCGAGAGAGAGAGAGAGAGAGTGGTCAAGACCTTCTATCTCGAGTCTTGCACAGATCACGTGTGACATTTACACTGTGAAACAGCCTGACATTCCCGTTGACATTTCAACCGTGGTTTGCTTGCAAGACCAACATAGAACTGGTCATACTCCGTTGCAAGCTTTCACTGGAATCGAAGTTAGTAAGTCGAACTTATTTATTATACTGTTTATTTGTTAACCTGTATAAGATTCATTCACTAATTTTATATAAATTATTTGTAATAATATTTTGTGTACTTTTATTATTATGAGTTATGTATTCGTAGTATTTCAAATTCTATGTCTAATGCAATCTTTAATTTTTAATGTCAATTTACTTTTTATATAATTTTAATTTTAAACATTATTATATTTTAATATTATTTATTTATTTTCAATTTTTTTGGTATTTTTCGTTAAATATATAATGTTTTGTTAATTAAAAATAAATATTCATTTATATAGGAAAATATATTTTTATATAGAATATAAAATAAAAAAATAAATAAAAAATGTAAAGAAGATGAGTTTCATAAAAGAATTCAATGAAAGTTTAAATTATAAGAGTGAAATGATATAATAAAAAAATAGTTAATGAAAAATTAACGAAACAGTGATGTGATAGTGTAATTGAACTCAAAATAAGATCTACTGTTGAAGATGCCTTACGCGTACGTCTTTAAAGGCTAGCCCACGCGATGACAAGTCAGACAAAGAAAAAACAACATGAACCAGGTTCACTGCTCCCATGAAATTTCATGAAGCGCGTCCGCGACGCGGGCTGTCCGATATCGGAGAAAGTCAAAAAGGCCAGCACCACGCCTACCCTATTGAGACCTCTCGCCGTCGTTCACACGGTTGAACCTCTTGTCTGGGCCTAAAACGATTGCTTTAGCCTTCCAATATTGATGGTGAATGGTGTTTGGTAAGTATTTTAGACAACAACATTTTTTTTTACTTCTTATTATTCAATTTTAATCTCTTATCCACGTAGTTTACTTTCCAAATATTACACATAGGAATGACAGTAAGTAGGGTATAAGTAAGATATATTAATAACTGTATCCGTAGTTTATGTTATGTACCCACATTCTACCCGTATCTATACGGATAATAAAAATTATTACTTGTACCCTTCTCAAAGAGTATCTGTTTACCTGTAGGATACCTATTTACCAGTAGTTTAAATTTAATTAATTAACTTAACAAATAATATACCATCAATTTAGAACAATAGATTAAAAAAATATCCGAGATAATATGAAATATTATATTCACACAACATAATATAAAAGTTATAATTTATAACTAAATGTAGTTAATGAAATAGTAATGTGATAAGCTATCACTTGAAATTTCTAAATTGCATTTTCACAGACTTGTCTGAAACGTGTTTAGATTTTATCTAAACTCTATTTATATTTCATACTTTTTTAAAACTTCTTTATAACTTGTTTATACGTTGTTTATACGTTGTTTATAGGTTGTTTATATGTTATTTATATATTGTATATATGTTCTTTATATGTTGTATAAATGTTGTTTATATGTATTATATATATTTATATGTTGTATATATGGTATGTACAAGTTACAAATATAGTATAAACAAGTTATAGAATTAATACTTGTATGTTTTGTATCTCTGTAAAAGATATAAAAGTTACAAACATAAAATAAACAAGTCATAAACATAGTATATACAAGTTACAAATATAATATAAACAAGTTGCAATACTAATACTTGTATCTTTTGCATTTTTGTAAAAAATATACAAGTTAGAAACATAACATAAATAAATCATAAACATAACATAAACATAGTATATATAAGTTATAAATATAATATAAACAAGTTGTAACACTAATATTTGTATGTTCTGCATCTTTGTAAAAGATATACAAATTAGAAATATAACATAAACAAATCATAAACATAACCTAAACATAGTATATACAAATTACAAATATAGTATAAACAAGTTATAAAACTAATACTTGTATGTTCTGTATATCTGTAAAAAATATACAAGTTACAAACATAACATAAATAACACCTTAATTTTTGAAAAATAGAACAACACCAATATAATATCAATAATATTCTAACAATATATAAACAAGAATTGATAAATTTAAAAATATGCATTTGTGAATTTAAAAAAAAAAATTAAAAATTGAAAATGTAATATGCAAAAGTGGATAGTGCAAAATAAATATTATAAAGTATCGTAGGTGTATTGTGTAAAAATCAGTATATGTAATACATATATGTGTGTGTGTAAATATGTATTATATATATGAATATATTTATTATATATATGTAGTGGGTATGAGTAGCGGGTACGAGTACGAATATTACCCAACGAGTAAGAGTACGAGTAGATTATTCTTATATTCATACTCTATTCATATCCGTATACTAAAATATAGTTATTATCCATATCCGTACACATACTCAGTCAAAATGAATAATATCCGCATTAATTGGTACGAGTATGACCGATCCTACCCATAAAAGCGCAAATCCCCTATCTATCCTCTCCTTCCGAACCCACTTCTCCACCACCACCTCCTTCACCGACGTCCCCACCTCCGCTGGCCGCAATGGCGACTTCGACTCCCTCGCCCACCTTCTCAACAAAAGCTTCCATGACGGCTGCTTCAACACTACCAATACCTTCAAATTTCTCACCAACACGCCAAATTCCCTTCCTACCCTCGATACCCTCATTCATACTCTCTCTCGCCTAGATCATGGCTACGCCCGCAAGGGCGCGTACGATGCACTTGTCGCTCGCCTCTGTAAATTGGACCGCGTGGACGAGGCGTTGCGAGTTCTGAATATGATGTCGCGTGAGAAATACGGTATCAACGCGCTTGTTTCCACCCCGTGTTGAACTGTCTAATGAGGAGAAGGGAATGGAGAGAGCGTGGCCGGTGGTGGATATTATGAGAGAGGTAAGGGCTTCGCAGGATGTAACGGCGTTTAATTACTTGTTAACGGCGTATGTTATAACGGAAACATAACCGGCGCGTGTAGAGTACTGAAGATGGAGGAAGAGGGGCTTAGTGGGAACACGCGTAACTATGCCGCGCTGGTGTTGGGCGCGTGTAGAGCGGGGAAAGTGGAGGGAGCATTGGCAATGCTGAGGAGGATGGAGGATGATGGGCTGCCGGTGCTGTATTCCACGCATGCGCACGTTATCAACGCGATGTTGAAGCAGGGGTATTATGCGCAGGCAATGAAGTTGGTGAGAATATGTGGAGGCGGAGGCAGGGGGTTGGATAGTGAGAACTATGGGCATTGGGAAGCAAACTGGTTGGGTTGGAGAGGTTTGAGGAGGCTAAGGTTGTTTTGGAAGAAATGGACAAAATGGGTTTGAAGATGGGTCCTAAATTGAGGGAGTTCTATGAGGTTAATTTTAAGAGTGCTTAGTGAACTCTTTGGGTTGGCTAATGTCGGTCCAAGTAGCCCAATTTGTTGGCCCAACTATGTGTACTTTGGGCACTGGCTACTGCTTGAGAATTGAGAGAATTGAGATGGGATAGTCCTCTCATGGTCTCATTCATGTCGTTGGATGGTGTTAGTTGGGACTGGATTTATACAAACAAGTAGGTTGAGGATTCAAAAATTTAGAAAATTTAATAGTGAGAAGGTAGAGAAATTGTATATTTTCTAGACATTGCGGTATATTTGAACATTAATATGTAATATTTCCTTTGTCTCATAATAATAAACATATTTTTCATTTTGAATGTTTCAAAATATAAGCATATTTTTATGCTTTTTTTATTGTATTTATTATTAGTAAAATTACAATGTTGTTCTTATTTTTTTCTAATTAATTTATTAATTATCAATACATTTACTCAAATAACATAAATAAAAAAATTTATAAAATTAAATAAATTTGACAACTAAAAGTATTATTTCTTAATTCATGTGAAAAATGATTAGTATCTATTATTATGAGATATAATACACGGAGAAGATGTATATTCAATAAATATTAGTCAAGAAAATATATATTCTGCAAATAAACATTTTGTGCCTTCTAAGACGTGGATTTGAGGTGCTCTAGAGGATGAATTATTAAGAGGTGGAAATGAACCGAGCTGCTCGCGAGCGGCTCGGAGTTCGGTTCGATAAAACCTCGTTAACAAATCGGCTTGATGATAAATGAGTCGAACTTGAACACAATTTTAAACTTATTTTAATAAACGAACCGAGTTTGAACATCCAAAAGCTCAGCTCGAAAGGTCGTGAACAAACTCATTTATAGACTCGTGACTAAACTCGTTTGGAGGCTCGTCTATATATATATATATATATATATACGTGCGTATATATATATGTGTGTGTGTGAGTGTGTATTAAACTAAATTATAAAAAATATGTTTATATTTGGAATAATATTTAATATTTGGGCCACATCAACAAAAATTCAAATTTACATTAATTGACTGTGTCTAAGTACAAGCATGCTTGCATAAGATTATCTAATATTAGATTAAACTTGCGAAATAAATTAAAATTTCTAATAGTTCTTGATTCAATTACATACTCAACATGATTTTATTGAATAAACTAAATTTAATTATTTTTTTAGAGCTGTTTCTAAAGCTGAACTAACAAATTTCGTCTATAAATTTATTTGGAGCTAATTATGTCAGTTACCAGTATAAACCCTTTAATTTTGACAAATAGAAATACATGTTTCCTAATTAGTATAATATCAACCTAATTAATATTCAATTGTTCAAATACCATATTTTTTATGTAGTTGAAAAATACCACATCTAATTAAATAAAAGTCAAATTTTTTATTTCATTTGATCTTGTTTTTCTCTCTCATAATTTTTCTCTCTCATCCTCCCTCACATCCTCCTTTCTGTCTCATCCTCTCCTCTCTTAATCTCATCCCGAATCCAAATCCTAACAAACCACAACCCTCTGTTGTTGCCATCACCGCTTCTGCTTCTCTCTCTCTCTCTTATGCGACACCGACGCCTCTTTCGTCATCTATGTTCTCTCTCTCCATCAATCTCAGCGGTTTCTCCCATTCTCTCTCCTTCATCATCCTAACTCTTCATAGATTTTCGTCGTCACTCTCCTCTTCATCGCCGCGAAGTCTTTGTCGATCTACTCTCCGCCGTCTCTTTTCAACAATCTCCGTCGTTCCTCTTCCTCCCTCGTCGCACTCTGTGTCCCATCTCATCTCCTTTGATCTTTGTCGTCGCTAAGCTTCTTGCCTCTGTTTTCATCGTTTCGCGAAGTCTTCTAATTCTTAAGGGGCAACAGTTAGGGTTGAGAAAACCCTAGCTACTGCCTCTTTTGTGTGAATTTGGTGATTTTGCAAAAAAAAAAAGACTATGTTTTAAAAGATTTTCAGAAAGATTATTGTTTTTAAGAAATTCCAAAAAAATGTTTTACTATTGTTAAAAGTGATAAAGATTTAATTGCATTTGGTTAGTTTTTTTAAATTATATTAATTTTGTATATGGATGAATACATTTGGAGACTTACAGATATATTCAGATAAATTTGGAGACTAAAAGATTATATAAAAATTGAAATTTGGAAACATTTGGATGCACTTTGATACATTTGAATACTCTAAAAAATTATACAAAAAATTACAATTTAGAAAATTTTGGAGACTATCGAAAAAATTTTAAAAATTATATTAAAAATTGTAATGTAGAGGCATTAAATTTTTAAAAACTATTATATCAAAAAAATATTAAATCGAATTTTATATAAAACAATTGTGATTTAAGCACATTTGGATACATTACTGGACACATTCTGAAAGACTAGATTTTTTCTCCTTTTGAATCTATCTTTCTCTCGAAAAAATCAATTTCTCGAGAAAATATCGATTTTTTTGCAAAAATGTCATTTTTCAAATTTAATTTGTCTTATCTGGTATTTTGAGCTTTAATGACATTTCTCAAAATCTAAATTTTAATTTAGTATACTTGTTAAATTTTCCTATTTATTTGAGTCCTTATTGAGTTGAACTCGAAAGTTCGCGAACAATCTCATGAACTCGCGAATCTTATGACGAGTCGATTTTAAACAAATTTTTGAGCTTGAAAGAGAGTTTAAATTCAAAAAATTTTAGACGAACCATATTTAAACTCTTCAAAATTCTACTATGCTCGACCTGAATGCAACCCTAATAACATTGAAGACATCGTTGTACTCAATAAAAAGACATATCAATTAATTTTGCCACATGTGGCCTAGTGATAGGTTATTCCACTACTTCATCTAATTAAACTTTTTGATCCAACATTTTCTCCCATTTGAATTATATACTTGTAACTTGAGTTGAATTAATTGTTAAAAAAAACTTGAGTTAAACATTATTATACTTAGAAAAATTATAAAAAGATAATTGTTAGTGCACATGTGACAAGCCAAACACGGCCTTAGAAAAGGTAATTCCCGTTGAACCCCAATACGGGAGCTGACGTCACCGCCGGTCACGATGCACGGCCATCACGACCTTTTCCCTTCCTCTCTCTCTCTCTTCACTCCGATTCTTCTTTTCTTGTCCTTTGCCCTCCGGCGCACGTTAGTGTTCTCCCCGCCCCCCAAAGACCCTCCATGGACCCCTCCTCCTCTAACCGCCCCTCTCGCCCCTCCTCCGCAGCGGCGGTGGAGGACGCGAAGACTGCTGGAGCGAAGGCGCCACGGAGACTCTCGTCGAGGCTTGGGGAGACCGTTACATCAGCCTTAACCGGGGAAACCTCCGCCAGAAAGACTGGAAGGAAGTAGCCGACGCCGTTAACGGCAGAAGTAACGGCGTGAAGCCTCGTAAGACTGATATTCAGTGCAAGAACAGAATCGACACTTTGAAAAAGAAGTACAAAATTGAGAAAGCCAAGCCGCCTCCGTCAAAGTGGCCGTTTTATTACCGTTTGGATTCTTTAATCGGATCCACAACCCCCGCCACGAAAAAAGCTAACGCCGTCAATTTAACTGTCAAGTCAAAACCACACCCTAACCCTAAGCCGGAGATTTATTCCGGCGCCTCAGTTTCAACGGATTGCTCGTTCAACGACGATGACGACGACGTGGCGTTTGATGAGAGAGCAATAAAGAAACAGCATCGGATGGAGGATGTGGATTTCTTGGATGGAGCGGCGTGCAGATAATTGGCGAGAGCGATACTGAAGTTCGGAGAGATATACGAGAGGATTGAGAGCTCGAAGCAGCAGCAAATGTTGGAGTTGGAAAAGCAGAGGATGGAGTTTACTAAGGAGCTGGAGTTTGAGAGAATGAAAATGATAATGGACGCCCAATTGGAGCTGGAGAAGAGGTCGTTGAAGCGTGGTAAATACGCATCCAGCTAAGGTTAATTTTCGATGATCTTTCTGTTCAATTCGAGTTTTTGATGTGATGTTGATAAATTGTGAATATCCGTACAGTTAATGGAGTCTGCATCAGATAGGGTAGTTGAACTGTTGTATATTGATCTGTGTTGTTGATTTGTATATACTTGCATAATGTGTTAATGTGAAAGATGATCTGTTAACATTCAGGTACTGTTTAATCTATATGTTCAATCTGTGTTCCAATGCAATGTTGTTTTAATTTGGAATCGGCTTGAGGGTTCGTTTTCATGTAAAGACTTATGCAAACTTGAAATATTTCGCGTAGATTGTATTAAATTCTGTTGGATCTGATACATCTCAATTCCTCCCGTAAATGTAGATACTGAAAGATATACTCAAATGGATACATGACAATTTTTTGGGGTAGATTATTTCGTTTTGCGCGGAAACTTCTTTCTAGAACTGTTTGCTTTCTGTCTATTCCTAATATTGGCCTTGTATTCATGTCTTAAAATCATGCTACGAAGTTGTTGCTGTAAACTTTGATTCTATTTGCATCCGAGATTTGATGAGAATTTCTATTTGGATTGTCTGGACAGGGAAGAAGCCATAGTTCGGTTATATGATCAGTTGGTTATAACTTACATCAATCTTTATGATGGTACGCTGATTGGATATGTGAAAGCATCATGTGTACCACAAGCTTATGACAGGAAGCCGCCTTGCTCGTCATACACAGATTTAACGTTGAAGTTTTCCGAAATGGTTCAGTGGACGTACGTTCAGTTGTAACATTATTTACATGGCATAGTATGCTGCAAAGGATTTGGTGTATGTGCCTAACTGTAATCCTCGCGTTCTCAGGTCTCTTTAGTTTCTCACTTCCACTGAATGTATGATAAGATTGTTGCAACTCACTATAGGCCATCGATGCTCATTGAACTTGTCTCCCTTTTTAATGACGTTCATGGGACACTCGTGCATAAAGTAGTAAATTAAAGATAATATTATCTTTTCAATTTTTGATGTACTGTACTATCTTGTTAAGTTTTCAGGTTCGATGTATACAAGTGACATAAAATCCCAAGTTAGATTTTCTTCAAATTCCTTCACTTTGTTGCTCATTTTGGAGTTAGTTTGCATGGGACTTGAGACCTCAAATAACATCTGTTTAGTGTTGTTGTTTTCGATTTGGATTACTGTTAGTAAAGATATCTTTTGCTTGTATTAACAAAAACCTACCAAAAGACCCTGTTTGGCATGTTTCTTGATGAATTTTGAGCTAAAGAACAGTAATTCAACGTTGTTTTGTCATTTTCTATTTCATCAAATATGATATTTTTACTGACGATGGTAATTGTAAATGTGTGTTGCTATGGTGAGTGGAAGTTGCATCCTCAACACAAAGTCGTTGGATTCGCATTTGTACCACCAAAATAAAGTGAAGGACTTGTGGAATTTGTCGACATCATTAGCCAAACAATGCTCTCTCTAGAGGATTACTCAAGGGCGTTCTTGAATTTCCAGCTTCTTAAGTCAACTCTTCCAAGTGTCAGAAAGCAAATTTGCACGCCAAAACAGATTATATGGTAGAAAAAACCTGCTTGAGATTTCGTTAAAAAAAATCAAGGGATCGACTTACAGAGAGTTAGAACACCCAGAAAAGTTCGATTTACAATGAGTTGAAACACCCAATAAAGAAAACAATTAATATAGAGGAACGCTTTGTAGTATCTTAATTATTCAGGAGAAAGTTTCCATGGAATTCTTGCTTAGTTCTCGACTGTGAACAGAAGCTCAAACCCAATTTCTTCAGAACATCCAGAACATACATATATATGCAGAGAGAGAGAGAGAGGGAATTACAGAATTGGAATCAAAAGACATCAAAATATGTATGGGAACTGAGTGATATCATTCAAGAATCCATCTTGGCTAAACTCCGGCACCAAACTGTCAATGTATCCATTACAGGCACCAAACTCAGTGAAAGTTGGCACGTCATAGGCCCGATGATCATTGAAGACAGTACTAGAAGAAGAATTCGCGACGCATCGAGCCAGACGAGCCCTGGCGATGGCAAGACCAAGTTGAAGTTGAACCATCTTTCTCTGCAACAGAGCTATGGCACCAATGCAACCATAGACAGGGTCTCTGAGCCTTGCTTCAGCCTCATAAGCCAAAGAATTGACAGTGTCTTCGCGTTGCTCTTCGGGGACTTCTGCGAGGATCTTGCTCACATTGCTTGCACCAAACACCTTGTGTATCTTGGCGAATTTCTTCAGCTCGTCGGATCGGAAGTAGGGAGCGAATATGCAGTTGGGAATGCATCGTCTTTTGAGGAACTTGCAGGCTGCACATGAAGAGCTTGAGCGAGGCTCATGGCTCCTCATTGCTTCACATCACATCCACTTCTCTTCTAGTGTCTGCACTTTCTTATCTATGTTGAAAATAGGCTAAATTAATATTATTTATATGATAATTTCTTTGCGTTTGAGACATTGAACAAGTTGGCCTATTAGCTCAGTTGGTTAGAGCGTCGTCCTGGTCGCAGGTTCGAAACCTACATGGGTCAAGTTTCTTATTCTTTTGCTGCCCGAATAGCACAGATGACTAAATGGTAAACCCCACGGCCCCACGGTGTAGTGCTTTTATAGTTATTTATTTTTGTGTTTTTAATAGTTAAAATTTATTTATATTATTTAATTTTATTTTAATATTTTAATTGTGTTATTTATCATTAACTATTTAATATGTTGGTATAATTTAAATTGTAAGATTAAATTTAAATAATTTTAAAAAAAATTGAAACATTCAAAACGCTTAAAGTAGATAACTATAAAAGTACTATAGCTAGATTCGACTCAATCCATATTTCGTAAATGTTTTAATCAAGTTTAAATAAGCAGTTGCAAAGATTTGAAAAGTTTTTAGTGATGAATTAGAAATTGATGATATTTTCTTTTATTAGGTTCCAAAATAGAGTTACTAAGAGATGGGGAGGGGGCCAAATAATTGAAGAGGGGGTGGGGGTTCAGAGGGGACAAGATGGTTCATCAACAAAGATGGGATATTTCATTGATACATAAAGAAAGAAAAGAAACTTCACATTAATAATTACATAGAAAAAAAAAAAGTGTCCTAAATAAAGTCGGCCCTATCCACAAGATGGAAACCTCGAGGGTGAAAAGACCACATGGGAATCTACATCAAGTTGTTAGTGGAGCCAAACCAAAGAAAAACAAAACTAATTTAGTTAGTTAAACTCCATTGCTTGTAAATCACAATAAATATTTACAGAAGTTGATTGATGTATACAATATTAAAAATTTGTCCCCAAACTCAAATTTTCTCATCCAATTTATGCGCTTCTTAAAACCAATAGAAATTAATTAAATGGACACAATCAATTGTAATGAATGTAAAAATTGATCACCTCATAGTTAAAAGAAAAGCTAAATTAACTTATTGTGAAGATTTCCTCTTCTTTTATATAAAATCATAAGACTCAGGAATCAGTGACCACATCAAGGACATTCTAACTAAATTGATACTTCCTCTGCGACTTCTTCATCTTTCTAAACTCAAATATTATTAATGCAAAAGAAATATATAGAGTAAGTAGATACAACCCAATAGTAGGTAAAAAAACAACAAGCATAAAATACAGAGCACTGTTCAAACAAAACCAAACTTTTCCACTCCATTTAAATCATCATAGACTAGAGAGCTATAGAAACTGGGAAAAGTTGGCCACCAAACCAAACTATCAAGAGTCTGGCCATAATTAGCAAGTCTGGAGTTTGGATGTTACTCCATTGCCTTCTTTATAGATGTTTGAAACGACCACACTCATATGAGACAAAAGTTGCAAGCATTCTTGCCATTCCAAATAAACCTACTACACTCATGTGAAGATTTTCTCTTCTTGTGAAATACTAAGATTAGGTTATGTTATTACATTTTTAGGGTATTTTGATTGCCTTTTTCTTTTATATGACCTCATTGTTAGCAATTCACATGAAGCTAATTAGTTGTATGCTCTTTCTTAGTCGTATTCTTTCATAAAGAATGGTGCCATCTGTTTTTGATAGATATATTGTAAAGGTAAATTAGAGAAATAGATTATATAATAAAGATTCAACCCGAAAACCCTAATAAAAGGTCAATTCAATTAGGGCACCTATTGTGTGGAGAGGATTTAGATATTTGTAACAGGTTGTAAGTTTTTTTTTTTGTTTTTTTTTGGTCAATAGGGTATAAGTATTTACTCCAAGTATAAATTTCCAAATTTTGACAGTTTTTAACCTTTTTTTTTCACAATTGTTTTTGTATTCATGCTCATCAATCACATCATTAGAAAGTCACTTCAGAAAATTATGTGGTGGGGAGGGAAAAGGGTGGGGGGGGGTTTGGGTTTGGGTGGGAGGGTGAGATGATGGTTGGGTGCTAGTCGGAGAGGTCCACTTGGTTTAATGCTAGTCCTTTTCTCTCTAACCCTAACTTCCCACTGGAGAGAGTGTAACCCATGAGAGGACACACCAATATAGACCCACATCTTCACACAATTGGTGCCCTAATTGAATATGCCTACGACTACCATTTGACATTTTGACAACAAATCAAATGGCCCACTTTGGTTTTGATTTTTTCTTCTTTTGCCTTGATGTGAATAAAAAAAGTTAAGTTTGTATTTTCAATTTTAGCTATTGATGGACGAATTAGACAAATAAATCTCGATATGGGAGCACACATTTGAAAAGTGCATTTTGATACTCAACAAGAAGGTTAACCCAAGAAAGAGACAACCACGGAACTTAAGAATAAGTTGTTTGGAACTGCAAAAAAAATATATGCATATGAAGTGGTATGAATTTCTTTAATTTAATTAAAGATTTTGAGTTTAAGTTTAGGAGTGTTAAGAAGTTTTAAAACTTCATATAAATCTTTTTTATGCTGGTGAGGGTCTTACATGACTCCAATTCAGATTAATTAAATATCAAATAAATATCTATATATCAAGTTATTATATAAAAATGATATCTATTATACTTGTCACGATCCATTCCCGGGACCGCGACCGGCGTATGAAATGAACAGTCTATGGGAGCCCGGCTCATCCCGCACAAGCCTCATAGTGCAGAAATTCTACCCAAATATCATATTTAAATAAATATGAATAACAATTAAAATATAAACTTTGTTTATTAAAAACAAATCATATATAACATTAAGTGCGGAATTTAATTTCAAATTAA
>CAODLS011000959.1:0-10659 GCA_948243855.1 Flueggea neowawraea | reverse complement strand
TGAATGATAATAATTGGAAAAAAATGAAAAGATAAGAAAATAATGTACGGAAATTTTATTTTGTTTGAGAGGAAAAAAAGAAAAATATGACTAATAAAAAGTAAAATAATAATATTAGAAATTAAAATATAAAAATATTTTTATTAAAATTTTATTAAAGAGTATAAAATTATGAAATCATTAAATCATATCAGTCTAAAACAAAACTAAAATATCTAAAATTTATGTCTTAAAATTACGAAAATAATTTGACTATAACTATACTTGGGTTAGCTCAAGCTACTGTTTCTTTGTCAGATCCAGTGTTTTGGGTGGGAATACCGCCTCATTTTCTCATTGATGTACACTCGGAGTTGATTCAATATATTTTGCATCTTTTCCTAAAACAAAATCAAATCTATAAATATTTTATGGACCATAAAATTTTAACAATTAAGTTAAATTAATTATTTGTTGTATTAACTTATCTTACAGTTTGAAGGAACAAGTTCTTGCGACATTGAACAGTGTTGTTAGTAAGTTACAGCTGAAGAACAAAATTACTAAGTAGTGTCGAAATCAAAAAAAGATGAAAACAAGAGAGAAGGCTAACCTGTGCCGTTGTTGAAGCTGCCATTGTTGGTGTGCAATTCAGGTTGTTCTTTTCTTTTAATAGAAGGGTTATTACAATAAGATTATTGAATTTTAATGAGGACAATAACAGAAAAAATGTGTAAAAATATTTTGTTCTATTACGTATAACCCAATTTAGTGTGTAAAAAAAATAGAAATTTTTAAGAGAATAAAGAGATAAGTTGTACTTTTTATTATATTTACTTACACTTCTATTAAAACATAAAAATCTTTTCTAAATAAAAGTACACAACTACCCTTCTCTTATTTAACCTATCTTCTTTTTATTTATATTCTATCCAAACACACTGTTAATTATTTTAAAAATCTTCGCCATGTTTTTTTAATGAAAACAACCATCCCACCGACTTGCTCAACAATCTGATAGCACATTCACACCCCAACCCAACTAAATTGGTCTCAGGTACGAATGGCGGGTTCAAAATTTTTGATGAATCAAAATCAATGACAGAACGGATGTTTTTAGTACAATAGGTTTGACAGCCTAGTAAAGTACCCAAACTGAAAACCAAGACCATATCTAGCTAACTAGTGAGTGGGCCCATTACAAACCCGTCTCACATGCTTCAAATTAATGTGATCAGCAAAAGTGAGGAGTTCATTGCTTCGCTTGAACAAGTTGTTGCCCATATTTTCTTAGAAATTTTGGGAAGACAATGCAAACATGTTAAAAAATTAAAGTATTCTTAAATCGAAATAAGAATTGTATTTTAAATATCTTAATTCTAATTAAATGATTAAAAAAGAACAAATGGACGAACTCGTTGCTTTATGTCTTTTGTCTCTTTGGAACAATAACAAAAACACAATAATAAAATAAATAAAAATTTTATTGAAATTAAAAGTTGAATACAAGAAATTAAGAGACAAATGTATTAGATGATACATGAGAAGTAGTAGAAGACACATAATATAAAGGACAAACTAAAGGGGATCCATGAGAGGTGTTGTGACGTTGAGAGAAGAGGGTCATTTTTGGTCTGTTCTAGCCGAATTTATATTGCATTGTTTGGTTGTTTGGTCACCACGAAAATTATCTTGATTTCTTTGATTCCTCTCAATCTGAAAATGATATTACCTTCCTTTTGCCTTTCTAATTTATCTTCGGTCCCTTTAAGGAAACGTTGCAAAATTGACCTCTCCCGTAGCCGACTCCCCTTTTGCAACTGTCTCCTCATTTCATGTGTCCCTAAGGAAATATTACAATTTTGCCACCATTTTTCCTTTACTGGTTTGTTGATTTGTTGTCCTCATTGATTTGCTCCAATTTTTTCTTTCCATGGGATGTCATTCATTTTTTTTACAAAATTATGGTGTAAATAATTGCCTCTTGTGTGTTCTTGGTTTGCGCAAAACTATGAACATAAATTAACCAAGTAGACCATGAGCACAAATTAAACTATGAACAATTGTCCTCCTGTGACAAATCAAAAGTTCTCCAGAGATCATTAAAGTAGCAAGAAATTCAAAATTAATCTGGTTGTAGCCGTTAGAACGTCTCTTGAATTAAGTTTTTCTTCTTCTTATATATATCATGCTCCCTGAATTGCTACCTTTAAGATGAGGGCGTAACACCCTTTAGCTCCAGCAATGACCTAATCTGAATCTATCACAAGTGGTGCTTATAGCGGCCTTAAAAATGGCTGGCTTTCATGATGAGTAAAATTACTGTCCTTCATAGGGCCATCACCTATAAAGGAAAAAGTGGAATTGGTTCTCTCTAGAGGGCTATGTTTTTTAGTACTCCTACAAACACAAGACATAAAAAATCAATGAAATAGGAGAAGACTTTACCTTATTCGAAGGTTCTTCAAAAAATATCCTCTATATTTTTTGTGGAGGTCCAAAATCCTCGAAAGGACATTCCTTAATTAGTGCTCCTCTGATGGAGACTTCTTTTTTGGAGGTTGTATACTTGGGAATGGTTCCTCTAGGGACGAATCTTTTGGTAACTGTCCTACTGCTAGAACTGCCTTTTTGGCTCTTTTGGTGGTTGTCCCACTGTTGAGGACTGCTTATTTGGAGATTGTATCACTGGGGACGGTTATTCTATAGACAACTCTTTTGGTAATTGTACTGCTACTTGAGACTGCCTTTTTGGCTCTTTTGGTGGTTGTTCCGCTACTGGGGACTTCTTTTTTTGAGGTTGGACCCTTGGGAACTCTTTCTTTGGTGACTGTCCCCCAAGGATTTTGGTGGTGTTCCCTGTAGAGTACTCAATGATTTCTTCTCTTTCCGCCACCTTCATAGGAAAGTTAGTGTCTCTTACTCCATACGGGTTTCTCTCTCGAGGAAATACATGCTTTGCTTTTTGAACTTCTCCCTCCATACATGCCACTATATATTCCATGCACTTAATGAGTCGACAAAAATGTCCCATCTGTTGGAGAATTTTCCCAGGGATGCCTTGGTTGAGTTTGTAGAGCGAAAACGAGTTGGAGTGAAGAGAGAAAACAACACCGCAATTTATAGTGGTTCGGCCAACCATGCCTACGTCCACTACCTAAGTCTTACTTAGGATTTTCACTATAACGGAGATTGATTCTGACTCAATCCAACAAAGCCTTACACTAAGGTTGATTGCGGCTCACCACTCTAAGGCCAACAAGGTTGATTGCGGCTCACCACTCTAAGGCCAACAAGGTTGATTGCGGCTCACCCCTCTAAGGCCAACAAGGTTGATTGCGGCTCACACCTCTAAAGCTTACAAGATTGATTACGACTTAAACCTCTAAAGCCTACAAGGTTGATTAAGGCTCACCCCTCTAAAGCCTACCCAAGGTTGATTACGACTCAAACCTCTAAATCCATTACAATGTTGTTTTCTCTAGGCTCACAACAAATATTTCTCACTCTTAAAGTGTTTTACAAAATAGTTACAACAAATAAAAGCTCTATGCTAGAGTTTGGTTGTATGAAATTGATGTTCTTGATCTTGATCTCTAGCTTGATTTGGTGTTTTGGAGTGAGGGGAATGATGAAAATGATTTGGACTTGAATCCATATGATCATCCACGTTTTTATGTCATTCCTTGATGTATTTATAGCCTCTCCAAGTGATATGACCGTTGGTGGAGATAAAATAGCCGTTGGAGTACGTTTCTATTCGTTGCAGCTATCTGTGTCGTTCTCACGTACATCACTTTATCCTCACGTACGTCATCTGCAAATTCTTCAGCTTACGTACGTGTGTCCTCCATCTCACGTACGTTGATCAAGCTCCAGCATGATTCACGTACGTCAACATTTATCTTGCGAACGTTAGATGTGTCTCACGTACGTTAGTATATTATCACGTGCGTGAGTTTGCTCTTTGCATCACTCAATTCGCTTCTGCTTGTCTTCACGCCTTATCTCATGTATGTGACTCTTTCTTGACGGACGTGAAGCACTTGCAGTGACTTGTTTCGCAACTCCGAGCTTCCAACGTGTTCCGCTTCAAGTTAAACGTTTTGCAAATCTTCAAAACACAAAAGGAACTTAATGTTGATCACTCATGATCCAACACCATCAATTATTGGTGCCCTTCTTCTTGTCTCCTAATAAAACTTTTTTTGATATGCTTTTGTAGTTCATCTTTTCCTTTATAGCCTAAGCATATAGGTTGGTGCTCCAGAGCCTATCATTTTTTTTGGGGCTTCGCACGGTGAAACAAGCAACCTGTGCGTAAGTGTGATGTGGATAAAAATCCTTTTTTGGTGGTGTCGCCTTTGTTGTTGCAAAAGCATTCTCTTCCACTTGAGAGGGCGCAACATCTTCATATTCATCTTCGTTGTAGAACGACATTATAACATCATTGTGTCTATCCCACCAAGCGTAGTAAAAGATTATTCCCCATATTTTCTTAAGAAATTTAGGAAGATAACGTCGCCGTTTGGTGAGTTTAGTGTGTTTACGCTAGCGTGCCAAGTAATTAGAGTTTTCCTAAACTAAAATAAGAACTGCACTCTAAGTATCTTAAATCTAATAAAACGATTGAAAACGAGCAAATAGACGAACTTGTTGCTTTGAGTTTTTTGCCTTTTTGGAACAATAGCAAAAAGACAATGATGAAATGAAGGGGAGTTTTGTTGAAATTGAATGTTGAGTACAAGAAATTAAGAGACAAATGTAGTAGATGACACAAGAGATGTAGTAGAAAACACAAAATATAAAGGATAAAATAAAGGAGACCCATGGGGGGTGTTGTGTCATTCAGACGAGAGGGCTATTCTTGGTTTGTTCTAGTGAATTTATATTGCATTGTTTGGTTGCTCTCAATCTGAAAATGATCTTGCCTTCCTTTTGCCTTTCTAAATCGTCTTCCATCCCCTTAAGGAAATGCTGCAAAATTGACCTCTTCCATAGTTGACTCGCCTTTTGCAACTGTCTCCTAATTTTATGCGTACCCAAGCAAATATTATAATTTTGCCAACATCTTTTCTTTACTGGTTTATTGATTTGTCGTCCTCCTTAATTTGCTCCCGTCTTTCTTTCCTTGGAATGTCATTCCTTTTTTTCTGCAAAATTATGGTACAAACACAAGCTTTTTTTTTATCAGCCTTTGTTTTTTTTTTTTGACAAAGGCTTGACGTGTTTCCGTTTCTGGAATTTGGTCTTTTGGGTTTTAACAAATTTATCTAATAATATTTTGTAGTGGTACGTTATTACGGTGGCAAGTATGGATCTGTAATCAGCCAGTTTGTGGGTCTTTCTATTGTAAATTATCATAATATATATAAATGTATGAATGTGCAATTTTTTTAGATATTTTTATTTCTCTTTTTTATTCATAAATATTTTTAATTTTTTAAAAAATCAAATTAATTAAAAAAATATTTAAAATTTTAATTATCATCACCGTAGATAAAATTTCAAATTATTTATTCTAATCACAGATGAATGTGGAAGTATACTCAAATTGAAACTTGAGAAGGGTGAATTATTTGTCGACATATATACATTGAATAATTAATGGCACGGATTTATTAGTGCCCTTAATATCATATATGTGAGGAATTATTACAATTTACATATGTGCAAATGTGTCGTTATTACTATTAGTGCGCCAATATGAATTTTGAAAACTTTTAAATTCAATTCAACTCAACTCAATTCAATTAACACTATTTGTATTTTTTAATTTTTGATGATAATACATGTCTTTTAAATACTATTTTTTGTAATTATTTTAATTACTAATTCAAGTAGGTTATTAGACAATAATAATATTTATATTATATATTGTAGATTATCAATGAGTAATCTAGACAAATTATATCTATAATAAGAAGGCTTTACAAAATATTTTAATTGATATAATTCAACAAAAAAATATTTTTAAATCGATATTGATGTTATTTATTTTTTAGCATGTTGCATTGCAAAATCATTCTTAAATATTCATGAGTGAAAATTTAATAAATTAATTATAATAAACTGTATTATATAATTCGTACTTTAACTATTATTGGATTAATATATTCCTCTTTCTTTTTAATAATTACAAATATATCATTTTGACATTTATTATTTAAGTAAATACGATTTTTTTCTGAATTAATTAAAAATTCTATGTGATTTTAATTTGAGTTATTATGATCAGATTTGTTAAAAAGATAGATAATCACAAAGTATTTTTAATAAACTTAACAACATTATCTTCAACAAATATTTAAATAATTTTATTTAATACAATCTTTTATGTTGCTTCAAGTTTTCCACTATAAATAACTCCACCAATATATAAAGCCTAATAACAAAAAATGGCAGAATGGGTTGAAGGAGGATATTTTCATGCAATATTTCCCTAGGATTTGGCAACTCTCTTGGTATTCGTAAATGGAAATTTACAAAACTTTCTAAATGTTTGCTTGATTTTGACGTGATAAAAAGTAAGTGTTGTTGAGGTCAAGGAAAATAGGTGCCAATACTGTTTACCTTTTATTTTAAGTTATTTTATGCATCGTTGCTAACATACTTAATTGCAATAATTTAATAAAAAAAGTAATCAATATTCTCTCTTTTTAATTTAATTAAAAGTTTTAATTTCAAATTAAATGTTAATTATACCGACTGTTTTTATATTATGACATTATTCACGTGTGCCTTTAATGATAAATAATAATTTTAGTATTGGGTTCAATTCAATTTATGTTAATTGCTATAAATTTTGAAATTTAATTAAATATTATTGTTAGAGTATTTTTAAATGTATGTTATTTATTTGTTTTAGTGAAAAATAGAATTGTTCCGTTCTGAAATTACATTTTCATTGTCCTATAAATATAAATGTTATTCTCTATGTTATTAACCTCATTTGTTTAAAAACGTAGGCTGATTTATCTATGCAATTTATTCTTTAAATTTTTATTGTATTGATACTTCTAGTTTTATTTTTTTTATCTAAGACATTATTTTAATTGTTATGTAATTCTCTAAATTTGATTCTATTTATCTTATAATCTTACTTTTTAAAATTTTTAATTTTTTATTTATCTACGATATTATTTTTTTATTAATTATATGCATTGTTTTCCTTAATTTTTGTACAAAATTATCTTTATTTATTAATGAAATTTTCAATATAATAATTATATTAATACTTTTATTTTTAATTTGTATTATTTATCAAGAAATTTAATTTTAAAAATATTAAAATTTGTATAAATGTTTATAGTATTAAAAATGTGATTATAAAAAAACAGTAATCACTTGCAACGTACGCGCATAGAAATCAGTTTCTTTAAAGCTTTGCTTAAATTTAAATTTTTGCTGCATGATTTTGAGGATGAAGAAGAAAAAAAAAATTAATATGCAGTTAAGGAGTGGGGGCGAAGAATTGGAGGGAAGGATGGCTGCTTTTATGTAGTTCATAAAAGATAAATCTTTCAATCTGCACGATTACTGCTTCAGTATCAGTTCAATTATTGTAAAGATTATATTTTTGTAGCTACTGTTTGATGAGTTAGAAACAGGACAACCACATTTATTGGCCACTGTCAGGAAATCAGACGATAAAAAATAACTCAGAATAAACAAAGAACAATCACACATGAACACAAGATTTACGTGATTCGATCAATAACCGATCTACATCCACGGGCAGAGAGCTTAGTAATTCTATTATCCAGAGTCAATACCGGCAAAAGGCTTACAAGATTGTTCTCAAGCCATTTATTTATAGTTTACAATGAAACCCTAGCAAAATAGGTCACCCAAAACCCTAATACACTTATTAGAACCCTTTCCTAAGCAGGAATCATGTCCAAAATAAGTTACACGGGCAAACTGGGCAAAACTTGGTCGAGATCCTCTAAGACACGGTCGAACATCCCTTGTCCGTGTAATAAAACACAAGACACAGACTGGGACACAACCGTGTCTCAGGCCTTGTAACATACAGTTCCTCCGTTACATGGCCGTTTCGTCTCCAATCCGTCCCATTTCGACTTTGTTTTATCAACTATCAATCATGGCTTCAATCTTGATCAAGAAAATCGACTTCAACATTAACAGATTCAAATAGTAGAAAGAACTATCTTTTCGCATTGAAATACAAGTTATGGAATGCAAGCAACAAAACAGACAATTCACCTGACCTGCTACGACTGCCTAATTTTTGTGGAAACCATAGAATTGCGGCTGTATCGTTTGAAAGTCATTAGCATCTAGATCTACTAAAGATCACAATAATGAAAACAAAAAACAGAATTTTGTTTGGTCAAAGTACTCTTTGATCAGCTCGCCAATCATTTAAATAAACTCCAACTTCAGCAAAAATTTAAATCAGGCCGAGCATTATTACCTGTAGCATGGCACACCAGATATAAAAGGAGAGAAATAGTGACAATCAAGAAGGCAACTACCTTGTGGAGCTTTGTTCTTTGCCATCAAGTACCAATATTTTCTGGCTTTTCGCTGGTGCCATAAATCTCCAACAAACCCGGAAATTTGTTCTCGTACTTAATGACATACTTATCCAAGAATGCATTTTCAGTTAGTCTGACCGACACAATCTTTCTATCCATTTTAATCAGATTCTTTCATTCCAACCTTTTCAAAATAATATATCTAGGACGTATCCTTGAGTCAAATGCATACTTAAGAAATTTGGGATATGCAATTATGGTCTGCAGATCCAACTTCATATTATTCACATAAAAATCCATAGCCCTTCCCAGTTTCTCCTAAAACATGCCATAGCAAGGGGTCTCCCTTCAAAGCTGACGAAATCTCCACTCCACTTCGTCCAAAACTCTGCAAGAACTCCATCTTCTTCTTCAGAGTAGACTCACTCATAGATATCACAACTCTAAAAGCATCTACAAGCATAACCTGTTCAAAAAACTAATGTGATTAAACTGAAGATTGATGTTAATAGATAACCTTTAAATGATGCTAGGATTCTTTTTTTTTTTCTCACAAAGACAAACTCTTCCATGATATAATATATTTAAGAAACTTTAATTTTTTGTGATACATCCTGACATTCTGTCTCATACAGCAGAGGATGAATTTGAATTAGAAGACATCTTCACTCTGATCAACAAAATTTATATTGACTTTCAAAATGCAATTTCCTTGGAAGCCGTGTTGCTTGTTCTCCCCAAGAACAACCTTATTGAACTCATAGCCTCTTTAAGTAATTTACCCGACGAAACTTGCCACAAGTGAGAGATGCGCAAAGCTGCAGACAGAAGAGGAAAGCATCAGTGAAACGACAAAGGCATTTGTGAGCAAATATGAATCCGAAATCATAGACCTTGCAGGAGAAACAGTTTGCCTTTCGTTCACGTTACAATGTCTATTATTCGAGCGAAGAATATAATATCGGAATAAGATAGATACCAATAAGTAGCACCAAAACTCGATACTCCAGCAAAAACTTATTCAGAGAAGTACACTCATTCCATGCAATTAGGAGAATTAAATAGTTTAACTAGAACTAGGTTCTCATCCTCATATAACTGCCACATGGCAACCCAAGTGATACAAAAGAAGCCTTGTCAGTTAAACCGAAGAACCATATAAGCTTTTTGACTAAAAAATCTTCGAAATAATATATCTAGAACGCACCGTTGTGTCAAACTACATACCTAAGAAGTTTGGGATATGCAATTATGGTCTGCGAATCCAACCTCATAGTACTCAGATAAAAGTCCATCGGTTTCCTGATTTTCCTCCTTGAAGCAGCCACAACAAGCATGTCTCTCTTCAAGGATATCACAACCTCCTCCAAAATGAATCACTCATATATATCATAACACTGAAAGCAAGTACAAACATCGGAGAACTGGAATGAAAATCCAACTCTTTAATAGCATTAACCGCATAAATTGTCCTACTATGCGCCTTCTTTAATCAAGAAATCAGTATTAGGTTGAGTAATATTCCTTTTAATCATGAAATAGATATTCCCTTTGCAACAAATATTAATAACCACTAAGATAGCATAACAGCAAACACAATTTTCTCATCAGATCTGATATAAGACTTCCTGGTATAACATGGACATTAAGTCCAACTCAATAACCAAATTTGAAAGACCACAATAATGGGCCTTATTTTAAAAGCATTTGTGAAAATTACATTTATAACACCATAGTTTCTCTATAAATAGGTGTTTTTATCAACAAAGAAGGGGACATTCTCTACACTCATACTTTACACCTAAAGTTCAGTTGAACTAAACACTAACTTAAGCGTTAGAGAGTCCCTCGAGAACCAACCAACATCACTTTCATTTTATTCTTGCAGGATTTGAAGATAACTCAAGGTGTCTGTGATCCATTGTTAATCCCATTGATCCATTTCATTCTTATTGCGGATTTGAGGCAATAACAATTGGCGTCGTCTATGGAAAATCGAGCGAAAAGTTGTGTTTTCAACCATTCATAGTTTTTGGTCTTTGATTTCTTCCAACATTCTTTCTCATTTCAACAAAGTCGGAGTTTGATCTTTTTCATCCTCAAAAGGTCTTGGCAAGTTTATTTTTGAGAAGCGCTCGGAGAAATTCTTAGGAATCTTCTCCGTAGAAACTTCAGA
>CAODLS011000946.1:0-17824 GCA_948243855.1 Flueggea neowawraea | reverse complement strand
AATCCAACGCCTCATCTCCGAGCACCCGGTCATCATCTTCTCCCGCTCCTCCTGCTGCATGTGCCACGTGATGAAGAAGCTCCTCGCCACCATCGGCGCTCATCCTACCGTTATTGAATTAGACGACCACGAGATCTCCGCTCTCCCAACTCCTCCTCCGCCACAGGAGTCCTCCTCCTGCCGTGGCCTCGCCCCCGCCGTCTTCATCGGCGGCACCTGTGTTGGCGGACTCGAGTCTCTTGTGGCTCTTCATCTCAGTGGACATCTAGTCCCCAAGCTCGTGGAAGTTGGCGCTCTTTGGGTATGATATTTGATAAGTAACTAGTTTGTTGTTGCTGTCCTCATAATCATCATCATCATCATCATCATTATCGTCCCGATCATGATTATGATCTTGTGATTATGAAATAGAAGTTTCCAAAATAGACTAAAAAATTGTGATTTCAATCCTAGATTTGCTCTTTTCTTTTCTCGGCTAAGATTGTAAAAGTGAACACAAACTAGCTTCTTTTAGGAAGTAATTTTGATGTTTTTATTGCTGGGTATTTCTGAAATATTAATTAAATCAGAGATTATTAGTGTTTGTGTACTACACTGCCTCAAAGTGTTAATTATTTCAATGAATAATTCAAAAAAATAGTTAACGGAAAAAAATATGTTGGAATTGTAGAAGAAGCGTGGGATAGGTGTGGAAGAACAATCAGTGGGTCCCAGTATTAATTATTGAACAATCAGAGCCGTTGATTTTATTTTGGTTAAAAATTTGTTGGTGTTGAAGGGTGAAAAAATGACGAAGCTGAGGGAGTAGTGACACTGTCCCATGTTCTGACAAAATTCTGTCAATTATTGTTGCAAAGTTAAGCATTGCTTGATTTTATTTTTGTGAAAATATTTGATAATTTGGTATTTATTGATGAAGCTTATTATTTTGTGGATGAAAGCAAGCGTAAACTTGAAATTTCTCTTCTTTTTTTGGGGGGAATAAGAATCAAAACTTTGGTCACTAATTGTGGTAAGTATGTCCTCAACATAACATGTCTATTTGACCTCGACTCACTCAAAAGTGATTTCATAAGTGTTTTGTTCCTTAAGTTTGTCAAATTCTAACACATGTAATTATAGATGGGAATCTAACTTCTAACTCTTCTCATACCATATTAATTAATTAAGTTATAGCTTAATAAGAGGTAAGTACTTTGACCAATCGATTCCACCGTTGTCTTACTCTAAATATACCATGAATTTGGAGTTTATCATTTTTGTTTCATCATTTTCTTTTAAGTTATTTTATTTGTTCTCATCAAGCATCGGAATTCTCGAATTCTTAACACTAGATTTGACTTAAATTATCAATGAGTTACAAATCTATTCGTTTTAAACACCAATTTTTTTGTTTCACCGTTTATTTTCTTGATTGGAATTCTTTCACCATTTATGTGTTATAGTAACTTCTTGAAGTGAATTGCCGATATGAATTAATTGGGAGTATTTCGAAGTTGTACTACATCAATTTAAAGCATTTAAAATATTAATTCAAAGTAGTTAATTCCTAAAGAATCATTTGTCTTAAGGGAGAGAACAAAAATTTTCTTTTTTTAAAAAAGAGAAGTAGCTGATTAGTAAGAGATGCATAGCTGGAAGAAGAGAGGTTAGAAGGCATAGTTTGTGACAGAAGAGAAAGAAGTTAGAAATAAAAATGGAAATGGGGAAGAAGAGTCCAAATTTGTCATCATCCAATGAGACAATATGCAAAGTTGTATCAGTGTGTCTTGGCATCGCTACACTTTCGACTGTTACATGATTACAACCTCATCGGCTTACATTACGCAACAACATTAATATCTTCGATTCTCATGTTTATATATCACATTAAACCATCTTCACATTATATAAGAACAAAGATTCCCAAATTTGTTAAAAATACTCTATTTGTCTCTTAATTATAAATATTGATCAATGTTCACGAGAATTAAAAAATGATAATTTTAGTAGTAAACTTACTTTTTCATGGGAGTAGCAGTTTAAGCCCACTTCAAGGAAAAAATGAAGTCTAAATTAAGATTTCATATTACATTTTTGTAAAAACACTTTATTTACACAATCAACATCATGTTAATAAGTAATTACAATGTTGATGGTCCCAATGTAATTTATCTGTTAAAATTATAGATTCAAATTTTAAAATACACTCTATCAGGAAGAAAACCATTAATTTTTTTGAGAGTGAAGGTCTAAACTATTAAAAAATAATGTATAATTTCCATACAGCACTCAAGTATCCGAAACAAAATATACTTGATAATTATTGTAGTTTTATCACAGCAGTCACACCTTTCTTTCAATTATTAATTTATCATATTTAGAAGGAGAATGAATAATTTCGCAATGAAAACCTTCGCATAGCTTGATGCTAATCGGCTTAGTTTATATGTTTTATTCTCCTCAAACTTTCAAATATATCTCTCATGGTAAAAATAAGTATTTAGTTTTGGTAAATTGACTAATAAATCGTATAAGCAAATTACAAATTGACAGATTGCATAATAAAAAAATAAAAAGAATGATATATCTTTTGTGAATTACAATATACTCCCTCCATCCCAAATTGATAGGTAAGTTTATTTTTTCACATAGATTAAGAAAGTTAGTTGAAATTATTAATTTTAATAGAATTTTTCAAAAATATTCTTATAACTATCCAATAAGTAGTTAATTTAGTACAATATGACATAACTAATAGTATTGAAAAGGAAAAAACTTATAATTTGGGATAAACTAAAAAAGAAAGGTGGTCTATCTTTGTTGGACTGAGAGAGTATGAATTATACAACATACTATGTTAAAATGCTGTAAAACAAACACCACCATATCATATCCAATGACCTATAATGCGTGGTTAGAGATCAAACACTTCGGCTAGAGTTTATAGCACTAAAATTACACCAAAGCAAAATGTTGATTCTAACTTTCTACCTAGCAAACTTTTATTTATGTAACATTGTTATATAAACGAATAATGTGACTTTTGATAGATAATTCAGTTTTAGTAAATTATATAACAGATTAGTTAGTTATAGTAGTGAAGAAAAATGTTAGAAATGGACTTTAAAGGTCATATTGATGTTGGAGTTACTTTTAACACTAAAGAATTAAGAGTTCGATTTTCAATGAGAACAAATAAAATAAAGTATAAATAATATGTTAGAGTAATTTATTTTTTTAAAATTGTTATATACCTAATCATATTAAAATATTCAGTATATGCATAATGTTGTTTGAATGTTTAATGAGAATAAACTTATAAATAGATTATATCTGCTAAGGCACATATATTTTAATATTTTAAAGAACTTTTATAGGAAGGAGAAACAATTGGTATGGTTGTATTTATTCATAGAATATTGAACTTGCATATTCACTATTCAAGTATATTATATTTTTAAAGAAAACATCAATGTCTATATTTTTACTATTATTATGAATCATGTCTCTCGTCGATCGTGTATTAGACTCATCTATTGAGGAATTGTCCGCTCTGAATTTATGAATTTTTACGGTTTTATCCTTGAAGAGTCGTCACAGTAGTTTGAATGAGAAAAATACTTATAAACAACATTTAACATCGGCTCATGGGTGATATAAGAGTATAACACTATAAGTATATAATCTATCTCTCCAATTTACTTTAGTAATTCTTCACAAATAAACACATATAACAATATTAAAGTGATTGCACTTTTGTTTTTTGGTTTGAGAAGTGATTGCATATATATAAAGGAGGAATTCAATTAGTGACAACTGACAAAGAACTCATTGGACAGTACCTTACTACCTAATATGTGCTTAATGGAAGATTATAAAATAGTACAAGTGGTAAATCGAGAAATGGAATGGAAATTATAATAATGCAAGTTGAAATAGATTAAAAAAAAAAGAACAGAGCTGGTATCTTGAAAAATGTTTTCCAATTAAGGAAAGGACGAAGAAATATGAAGAGTTGATCAATTAGGGTAAAAAAACCAAACCCCCCCACTTTATTATTATTATTTTTCCTTTGGGTTTGGAAAAGACAGGCTTCTACGGCTGATGACGTCATCTTCAACTAAAAACTTTCATTTACCACCACAACCATCTCTCTTCTTCCCCACACACCCATTCTGTCCCAGTGCGTCTTCGCTTTTTTATTTTTTTAATCTTTCTTTCTTCATTTTGTCTCCCATTGTAGGTATTAGGAATGTTAGATGTTCGGTTTGGTTGATTTTGTTTCGCAAATAGCAGCTTTAAAAATTATTATCTGCGGTTGAACTGCAAATGCCATTAAATCTATCCACATTTAATTGGCGTTCACGTATTGACTTGATCAGTTTTTGTTATTTGCTTCTTTCGACAAAATAGAATTTCTAATTAAGGTTAGAAATCGGAAAATAGGATTTTAGGGATGGAGATGTAAAAAGATTATACAAAAATTAAAAAAAATAAGTTGATAGAGTTAATTTATCAAAGATAATCACGCACAAAACAAGTAAAAGACTATAACCTTAATCAAATTCAATTAATTTACCACCTTAACCAAATCAAACAAATGGACAATATGCCGCCTAATATATGCAGTAGTCAATAAGATTTGGATGAGTTTATATATACATTTGCAGTTATGCAGATGTAGTTCGGTTTTAGTGATTATAAAATATTATTAACCATAATCAAATCATAAATTTGTTATTTTATTATATTATGATCCATAATCATTCTAAATTTGCGAATGACTGTAACTACAGTCCGATTGCAAGCAGATTGGGTAGTTTTTTCGGTTCAAAAGTTAAACTTTACACCCTTAATATGTATGGCCGACAAATAATACGTACATTGCTTGGATTATAATTTTGCATGGTACGTTATAGTATCACTAAAAACATTTATAGAGTAATTGTCAAACAATAATTTGTGCCATCACATTATAATTGTATCATGTTATTTATACATTATCTATAATCACATGTGACATAAATATAACAAAATTAGAATTCTGTCAATCATAATATGAAATTGAGTACATTATACTCCACAATTATGTTGTCGTATAAAAAATTATCAGTCTTCTTTATTACCGCAATACAATAACAAGTTAAAGAGATTAGCAAAAATGTGTATGTAGAATGTAGAGGTTTGACTAATTTAATTTTGATTATAATCGATAAATGTAAGATAATAGAATGCCGTAAAGTATCAATCCACCACGTTTGTGAAGGATGCACTGGTTTGTGATATAACACCACTCCTATGAATGGACCCCATCGGGAATCTTTAAGCATAGATAAGAAGAATCTACTTGTGGATACTCTCAAATAAAAGAAATGGGTTTTTAATTTGCAAAATCAACCATTTTATTTTGATATAATTAATAAAATATATTTAAGTGGTGGGAAATGAGAATTAGGGCATGCAAGGAAAGTACCCCACTCAAAGTTCCTTAATGGTAGGGTCTTAGGTATTAAACTCTCACATCATCATCATTACTCCTAAAGTTCCAAAAGCATCTTTCTCTTTACTTTTCTTTTTTCTTTGATGCTGAAGTCATCCATCCAGCCTTCTTAGCTTTAGCTTTCTTCAACCACTTGCACCTCTTTTTATTAATGTCCATTGATTCACACTTGGTTTAAACCCACTAATTAAGTCTTTAATACCTGCCATGTAAGGTTGGCTTCCCAATCATTGGTTTTTATAATCATTTCTTTTACATGTAAATATGTTCAAAACTAACATATTTGTTTGTAGAGGTCTGTTTTCTGTACTTATATTTGAATTTAAATTGGATTTCATTCGATATTGACAATCGAAAAAGATCTGACATAGAATCAATAACAAACTGATTTCCATCTTAAATGACATATGGTAAGTTTTCAACGATTGCATCTTAATTGACGATAGAGCAGTATGATCTCTAGAATTTTTGTTCAATCATCTGAAATGCAATGGTTCAGCAATGATCTATTTGAATGATTGTGAAATATAAAACTTGGAATAATGAAAGATAAAACCGTACTTTCAATATGATGAAGACAAAATTAAACAATCAACAAAATTATAAATTTGAAAAACTAAAAGCATGAATCCCACAGGAATAAACACAGCTCCACATACGAGCATGCAATTATGACAACATAGATTGGTAGCAGAAGCAAAAATGCACCTTAACTAGTGCATGGGAGACAATAACGAAAATGGTGGTGACACTAACAAAAAAGGTTAGCAATTTAATAGATCTAACTTAAGGGACGAGGATTTTTTTTATAGATCATAGATCTCACAAATAGGGAAATCCATATCATATTTTTGAAAATCTCACCCAATGGTGCTTTGAATCTAAGACTTCATGGTCTTACATGTGAGTATTTATTAACTGAGCTACTTAATCTCGACATACGAGGATGTTCATTAAATAATATAAGACCAAGACTAAAAAGGGAAAATGCAACAATAAAACACTATTGGTAGCACCCAAGAAAAAAAGGGAGACCGTTAATTTAAAAAAAAAAGGATAATGTATTTGTCAATTTTTCAACTTTTTCATTATGGCATATGTTTTCTCAATCTACTTCATTTACCATTTGAAAAAATTTCTAAGTTTTTATTTGTTTGTGAAGAAGAATGGAATATCCAATTACTCTTATACTTTTATTACTTGCATTTGTTAAAATTTATTAGATTTTTAATTAACCTGTCACAATTTTGGTATTTGTTTAAATTCGTGACTGGTTGCGTTATATAATTTTGCCACACCAAGTAACACCTTCCCCAAATGGGCTGAGGCCTCGTCAGTCGTCACCAAGTGCCAACCTCAGTTCCAGCAAGAAATGAATTTATGTTACTTACCAGCACATAGAATGATTGGAAAGACGATATGATATCACTAGTAGTCACAACAATAGCAATACACTATAGGGATTAGATATATATTGAAGCTTTAATTAAAGATACATGGACTAAGTGTATATTATTAATAAGCAAATCGCTTGCAGAATTCTCAAGTATATCTCAAGACATATTTTCAGGTATTGAAAAGATTTTCCTATATTCAAGATACTAGAAACTAGTGTCTTTTTTAAAGAAAAAGATTGATTACTAGAACTGTTTTATGTATAAACCTCGAAAACGTGCAGAAGAGTAGATGAAAAGCTATTTTTTATTGTTGGTACTTGTCTCAATCATATGTAGGGTGAGAAGTGTTAACTATGATTCAACTTTAGTTAGTTTATTAATATAGCCATTAATTTTTTTTCGTGATGTAATTTTAATTTTACATGCAATTTTGAAGGAATGTACGTCGGCCAAACCAACAAACAGTAAAGAGGCAAGTTCGAGTTACCTACATTGATAGCATCAGGAATAGATAGTAGGGACAACAAGGAGAGCAAGAACATGATCAAATTCCGTGCCGGTCTCACGAGCAAACCATAGTCGTGTTTTTTACGAGAGTGCTCCACTTGTCCGCAGTCTTGATGCCACATAGGATCGAGATTGGCTAGAGAAGAAAAGCTTACTTCTTCCTTTTGCTTTGAGAGAACGTGAAAGTGAGTGGGAGAGAGGGAGGAGAGAATGTGATTGTTTTGGAGGGAAAGAAAAATGAAGAATTTTTTTTTCTTTCTTCTTCTCCTCTATTCTTTTTCTCTTCTTTTCCTCTTTTATTTCTCTCTCCCTTATCCCTATTTATACGGACCATTTTCATATTCATTGCACTCACATTAACATATTATAGATTCATTGGGCCTACTTCTAATATTTTGGCAAAAAATTCGAAATTAAGCGTGTTACATTCCTAAATTTTGTAAATTATATTTTTTGTTTAATAATTTATATTTTTATGGTATCCTTTAAAACTTGTTTAAAATCTGTTCATTTTTTGAACTTTTTTTAAAAAAAATTATATGTTATTTCTTGTTTGAAACTTGTTTAGAATTTGATTAAAATTTGTTCATTTTTTGGACTTGTTTAAAATTTATTTGTATATTATTTATATGTTGTTTCTTGTTTTAAAACTTGAATATTATTTATATATTATTGATATCTTGTTTATATGTTGTTTATATGTTAAACACAACATCTAAACAAGTTATCAGTAACATATAAACTATATATAAACAAAAAATCAATAATATATAAATTACATATTTATTTATATATTATTTTCAACATGTAAATAACATATATACAATATATAAACAACAAATCAACAATGTATATCTTATTTATATGAAGTTTATATGTTGTTTATACGTTGAAAGAAACATATGAATAAGGTATCAACAACAAATTAACAACATATAAAAATTCAGATTTGTTTATTTATTGTTTTGAATATATAAAACACATATAAACAACATATCAACAATATATAATAACATTAAAAAAATATATAAACAACATATAAATAACTTTCAAATAACATAGCATATCCATAGGGAATACATGTCTGTACGGAATAAAAATACATGTCTGTAAATTTTAAAAGTGGGGCGCATATGAACAAAATATTGCAAAGTGCATCTGTAATAAGTAAAAGCAAACCGTACATAATAAATATTGGAAATTTTTGTTGGTAAACTGAGTAATTACCACTATTTATATTATTGAACTTAGGCCTTAGTGGGCTTTCTTCATGAGCCCATATAATTCCCAAATTAATTGAGTTTGTCAATTGGTCTTGGTCAACGGTCTCAGTTTACAACTTAACTGACCGACTTCGGTTCACACATTATGAGTGAATCACTTTTCTAACAATTTAGTCATTAGCGTTAATATTTTGTTAGAAATGGTGATATAACCAATCAACTTATTAACATCATCTATATCAGTGATACATATAACCATTTGTTAAAACATGCATTTCGCATAACTATGACATAAATTACTAAGAAAAGATCCACTCTAAAGCATGAATCGGAGCACTAGTGTGAATGCTATCAAGAATTAAGGTTCTTCGCTTTGTATCGAATTAAAACACAAGCTCCACCGCTTGTGCGGGCTTTGTCAATTTCTTTGAGTTTCATTCTTTCAAACGTACTTTTCAGGCGGGATATTTAACGTGTTAACTACAGCACTACACAAGTCGATTATTTCGTTAATGAATTTAACAAAATATTAGCGCTAATAACCAAATTATATATAAGGCATAAAGATAGATGCACACTGAAAGCGAAACCAATTGTTTTCATGCTCTGACCAGTTTAGACCATTTAAATGACAATGCTTCTGGAGAGAATTAAGCTATGCTTTGTTAAAAAAAAAAACAAAAGTTATGCAACAAAACTGAAGAATGAACGAGTAGTAATAGAGATCTTGATCATGAGTCGAGGCAACCTTTTGATAATGGGGCCCCTAATCTGGTTTGCAACATATATAAACCGAGGGAAGCCATTATTTAGATATTAATGGACACATCCTATGCTAGCTGTATAAATTTATCTCTTATGTGAAGCTCTCATGTTTATTAAACCCCCATTACTGATCAAAGTGAGATATTAATTTAGCATATTGGCCGAGTACTAATAATAATTATTGCAATATCCATGTCACGCATGATAAATTGCAATATTTTTGTTTAAATTAATAATAATTATTTTTTGTTTAAAATTTTTTTAAAAAATTAGTACTTTAATAATAAAAATCAAAATATTAGCAAACTAGGAGAGAAACTATAACTATTAAATATTCAAAATCACTATAAAAATTTCATAATTTTATTCATAATTCTTTTATAAATTAAATATGTTATTTCCTATAGAAGTATATAAATTCATCAAAATAAAAGATTATAATTCATATATTATAATATTAATCAAGTGAATTCATATGTCTCACAATCTGGCATAAGTACATAGTTGTCATTAAGTAACATCTAATAACTAATAAGTTTTCAACCATTAAACCCAAAAGTTCAAGGTTGGGTTACTTAAGTAGGTAGGTCATTATATTTATAAATCTTTCCATCCACGTACAATTATATGATGTGAAAGCACAGAGCTGCTGCATAGCATGTAGCTTCATCTGCTAGTTTAATTGTCTGCTTTGGTAGGATGTTATAATTCCCACCCCATAGGTTTGCGACGTCTTTGTCGCCAGGACTTCCAATCATGATGCTCAGATTCTTTCCCGTGTTTTGTCAGTATGAGATTCTCCTATACTCAGCCTGCTTATGTGAGATTTGTCTATACTCAGGGACTTTCTCTCAACTCCCTGTAAACTCTTGAGGTTTGCCCTACTATTACCATCAGTTGAGATTTGTTCCACCATCGTTCAAGTTTGCACGCAGAATGGTTCTGATACCATAATTGTCACTACCCGGTATAAGCACGCATCTATCCTTAAACAACACCCAACAACTAATGAGTTTTCAACCACTAAGCTAAAAAATTTAAGGTTGGATTACTTAAGTAGTCAGGTCTTTATATTTATAAACATTTTCACCCATGTACACTTATATGATTGGAGAACACAGAACTGTTGCACAACAAGTGGTTGAAAGCCATAGGTTTGTGATGTCTTCGTTACCAGGACTTCCAATTATAATGCCCAGATTCTCTCCCATGTTTTGTCGGTGTGTGATTCTCCTATACTCAGTGTGCTGATGTGAGATTCGCCTATACTCAGAGACTTCCCCTCAACTCCCTTGAAACTATTGAGGTTTGCCCTACTATTACCATCAGTTGATGTTTGTCCCATCATCATTCAAGTTTGCACGCAGAGTGTTTCTAATATTATAATTGTCACGACCCAGTATAAACACGCAGTTGTCCTTAAGCAATATTCGACAACTAATGAGTTTTCAACCACTAAGCTTAAAAGTTCAAGGTTATGTTACTTAAGTAGTCAGGTCTTTATATTTATAAACATTTCCACCTATATACACTTATATGATGAGGAAACACAAAACTGTTGTACAGCAAATAGCTTCACCTGCCTGCTTTAGTGAGATGTTACAATATGCATGCATTGAATTAAACCAATATAACTAATATTATCTTAATTTGATTGAAAGTATCTAATCATCCTTAATTTTTATATATGATTCTCCCTTTTCAAAAAGATTAATATGTTGACAAAATCAATATATACAATTACATAACAAATCAATATATAAAACAAACGTCGAGAATTTTTTGTTATGTAATATATACTGATTTAAATTTATAAATTGATTTTTGTTATATATTGATAGATATATAAATTTTTTTATGCAATTATTGATTTTAGAATTTTTTTGTTCATTATATTACAAAAAAGAAAAGAGAGAAAATATTTAGAAGAGTCGCTACATGTCAATCATTAAAACGTCACTAGTCAAAACCTAAAGAAAACTCCCTCACTTCAAATATATATTGATTTATTTTTTAAAACATTCAAATGTCACTTGTCAAACAACTAAAGAGACACTTGTCATAAATTTAGAAAAACTCTTACGCTCATATATATATTAATTGATTAAGATTTACTCAATAATTTATTTTGGTTAATCACATAAAGATCAGAACTCCAATGCATCTGTTGAGGTTATCCTTAGTGTGATCCAAGAAAATGGAAATCTATCTTCCACTCGCTGGGTTGATCCCCAGAAATGCGTAACTTTCAAGTGCCAGTTCACAATTTCAAAGATGATTATGTGTTAAATTTGTCCCACATCTTCCTTTTACAGGACGTAAGATTGCCAATGGCGACACCAAATGATCCTGGAGAGAAAAAATACAATGCAACAATCTGCATCGAATCGGCCGCACTTCTGCTCTTTTATTTGTTAACCAAAAAATGTCAGGAGTTCAATTGCCAGATCCTGTCAAGAGTAACAACATGGCTAATGAATGTAAACTGATGCGTGTGTTATGCTAATTTTAGCATTTAGTTGTATGAAACTCATTTGTGCTTTACAATATTTTCCCTTCTATCCTCAATGATCGCTTTCTATCCTAATCTTCTTGCTCAGACAATCTAATAAAATTTACTCTCGCGAGCTCCTACAACCCAGCACATCTCATGAACTTCTTGATCTCATCGTACAAAACCAAAATGGCAGCAGCACCAGTGCTTCTGAACATGTTCGACAGTGCCCCACGATAAAATGAAGTCACCCCCTCTGTTCTGTAAATTTTTCTCAAGCAATCGAAAGTGTTACGATACATTGGTTGTTCCAAGCCAGACTGCATCATCATTCGCCTCCGATCAGTGTCTAATGGATATGATGTCAATCCGGCACTTGTTGTGACTGCCTGAGCCACTACCCACCGTTTCCATAATGCCAGTTCAGGTTTCGCTTCCTCAGACAACATCTCTTTAACTGTATCAAATCCCCCAAAATATATGCCCCGGTGAACAATCATGCCATGCAAAGAAGCAGGGAGGCCTTTCTAAATTCCTCGAATCCCATCCTTCTTGCGTATGGTAGTTAGGAAATGGTAGATACCTCGGAATTGGCGAACATCAGCTCTACCAATGTCGGCAGCAAGACGTGTGTGTGCAATATCAAGTGGGTAGATCAAGATTAGCGTTGTACAACCAGCAGCAGCCCCCGCAATGAAGTTGGCAGATGCACCAGATAGAAAATCAATATTCTGATGGGAACCATTTCTCAATATGTTTCTGTAAAGGTCCTATAAAAGACAAATTGAAGTAATTAGCACAGCTTGGGTCATACATCAGAGCATAATTTAAAAAACAAACAAAGGGAACACACAATTCCACATTTTGAATGAAACTCTCAGTCTCCGTTGTATATATCAGCTATTAGAGCAACAGGCTTTGTCCTTATCTGGAACCAGATTTTTTTTATTTAAGAAAATTTGGTTAAATTTGGTCAGGTGTCATGGGCTTGCCGTCATGAATACCAAACCTAGTTACTAATTTACTCCTATAAGAAGAAGACATTGAAAATAACCAACAAGAAGACACTATTCCAGCAGGTCATGCTTTTTTATCCACTTAGATAGCACAGAGGCATCCATCTTCATGAATCATCATGTACTGATGAAATTTAGCTGATTTATTTGGACACCAACAAAGTCCAAAATATTAAGTTGCTAATCTAATTCAAATGAATGGACAAACGACAGGTTTTCTATTAATAAAAATGTCATTTCACAAGCTTACTTTTCCTCCAATTACGAATCAGCATCTATGCCGTGCATTACATGAGGTCTTTTTAGTTTTGCATTACTTCCATCTAGACCCACTGGTTCTAAATTTTCTCACAGTGTGAACATTCTATAAGTCCAAAAGAGAAAACTTATTACTCACAGTTGCTGCAAATGCTTAAATTCTAATTTGAACATGACATTCATATACTTCATTATTCTTTATTATCATTTTACTGCATTCAATTTCTACATATCACCTCTGAAGAAAATTTCTGGAAACTTCCCACAATCAAACGTTGCATTTGAGGAATCCCCTCATTGCTGCCAAAACTTAAATTCTAAGTTGAAATGACATCGAGTGCTACTCAAGCATTGCATTTTAAAGAATTTTTTTCTAGTCAACTACGTAATTCAAATGATTCATATATCCACCAAACCTAATCAGTAGCATAGGTTCTTTTAACTCCATTTAGCTCCGTCTAGGCCAATGTTTCATGTCAAATAAAATACTTATATCTCCTCCTAAATTATGCAGCTAATTCTTTGAGACAATTTGAATAAAACAAAAATTCCACTGGACAATGCAAGCCTTGTAATGCCACAATGTGTTCAGGATGCACACCACAGAGCTATCAACAAGTTTAGGGCCTTATGCATAGGTGGGACACTATTTATCTTAATGTTCTGTCACAAAAATATCTTGCATTATTAATACTGTATTTCATGACTATTACAAGCGAAGATACAGGTAAATAAAACCAAAGGAAGAACTAAGCATAAAAAGAATTACTGTCAAGTTCCAACAAGCTAGCAATGTAAAACAACCAAAATTTCACGAGGTAAATCTGGAATTTCTAATCCTACATCTAAAAACCAAAGTTCTCCCTTGAATTTCCTTGTCTAGCAATCCTATGAATGAAATTTATTCAACCGTTTTACCCTTTGTTCAGCTGAAACATCCGAAAAGAATAATCTAAGCATATTTTTTTACTTTAATAGCTTTAAATGTGCTCCATAAGGTCCAAAACAAAAATCAAGCGTCCATATGCTCATCTATCACCCTTCATGGATAGCTAAACAAAAATCAAGCGTCTAAATGCTCATCTATCACCCTTCATGGATAACTATTATGCAGTGCTCGATCACTCAGCTGATGTCCACCAAAGTAAAGATAGTCATTCTTCCTAAAAATCCTTGTAGCAGTAATACAAAAAACTCTGATCATTCTACAGATAGAACTTTGGGTTACATAGAAACTCTACAGCAAGATGGATTCTAAAAATTCCCTAAACTAAAAGGTCACATTGCAGAAAATCTAGAAGGGATGACAATGCATCTCGTATATTGCAGAAAATGTAAGAATAAGGACAAGACTATGAGATGATCTGATTCCTAGCTTTCAGCATGCACTGATCAAGTTATGCTTCTGGCATTCACTACCGCCAATTACAGATTCATGCTTTCTTGAACATCCTTAACATCGAATCAGATTGAAAGAAACATCAGAGACACAAAGAAACATAGTCACAAGAAGTGAAGAGAGCAAAGAAAAGATAAAGATAATGAATGCCTACAGAGGCTGTCCACAGGCATCTCGGAATTCTCATTTCCCAACTTCAAAGGTTTCAGTAAAGCAATTGAGTTAAGCTTCCATCATTCAACCAATCAAAATATCCAATACCAAGTTGCCATCGAATAAGAAATTCACAAGAATCATCAAATTCTTTAACATACTCGTAAACCCAATTCAAGAAAACACAGTCACACATCAAAGAAATTTCATTTAACAACTAAAACACATAGCATTGAGACATTTTATCGAACAGATAACAAAAATAAAAAAACACATACCTTAAGAGAGAAATTCAAAGCCACAGAAGGGTAATAGCGAATGACACTGCTACCATTACCTCTCCAAAGCGAGAGAATACCCTCTTCTTTGACATTACGGATGATGCAATCAAGCATTCCCTTGAATTTGTTACTGCCTGACTCAAAAATTGCGAAGTTGCTCTCTTGGGTTTGAAGCAAAAGCTTTGCTCTTTCAATTGGTGCAACGATTGTGTGGACCAGACTTCCCAACACCGCACCCGCAATCAGATCCCTCTGGAAGTTACTCACCTTGGAGGAGGTGGAAGAGGTCTTGACGGCGTCTTTTTCTCCAGGGTCATCGTCGTCTACATTCATTTCTTGAAAAAGATTGTAAATTTATTGGATTATTCAGCGTTTTCTGATCATTTTCTTGATGGGTTGTCGACGAAATGCAAATTGGAGACTGTTTGGAATTATTGTCACTCTTCTTGTTCTTTTGCTTTCTTCTTCCCGTTCTGTGTTTTCAGGTTCTGAAAAAGAAACAAAGGAACCTGCTTTTGATGTTGTTCTCGTTTCTATATTGCTTGTGTGTGCGTTTGTTGTTGAGACGGGTTAGGAAATATTTGAAATTCGGTCTTCCGGGTAGACGGTTCGTTTGGTGAGGCTGATCAATCACAGGTTGATTGTACAGATTAGTATTAAGCTATTTGTTTAACAAAAAATGGTCTACCAAAATACATTAATCTATCAATTTTTTTATATTCTTCAACTAATAATTCAAATGTTTATATTTATTTTTTAATAACCCTTTTATTTGTTTATTTTTTTTCTTTGAAGGACTAGTCTCCATAAATAAATTAGGAAAAGTTAATTATTTCTTTTAAAAAATGAATACTGAAAATATTAATTATCCTCGATCAAATAGAACCACAACATATTGCTAAGTGAGTGCTAAACATGTTATCTTCAAGACCTTATATAATTACAATTTAATCCACAAATGGTGGATTAGACAAAATATGGATAATATCGTATCCGTATTGTTGCAACATGAAGACAACGGAGAAATCTTGCCGATACAGTGTTGCTGGTGAATCAAAAATCCCTTCCATGAAAGTAATCACCTGGCAATATAAAGAAACTACAAAGACTAGCGATTACACCTAATATAGAACGTATGACTTATCCTTTGCATATCCTCAGGATTAAGGTAACTAATCCTGAATTGCTAATCATACTTAAATCATGACCACTGGCAGGATTTAGCGGAGGTAGGGGCGGCGATGTAATGATAACCGATAGACAGAAGACGGTGACAGATGAACAATGGTGAACACTGAACAAAAATTTTTTTTTTTCAATCCAATGATGCGCAGAAGGGGGTATTAAGTGGAAGAGGTGGGCCAGTGGAGTCGCTTGACTCCGCCTTCCTCCGCCACTGACCATGGGCCTACTGAAGTACCTCGAAGATAACAAATAATCAACAAATTTCCTGCAGATCCCTTACGATGTTATGCTCTAAGGCTTCAGTGGTTTGATTTCTGAATGGTGAGCAGCAGTGACAATTGCATCTATCTAAAGTGGTTGCTGGCTGCAAAGCTTATCCTAAAATGGTTGCTCTACAGATTCTCCAAATTCAGACTGATGGTAAATAACAACCTCCTCATTTAATAAAATTCATTTGTCCATGTTCAGAAACATTCTGTTAATTCTGATTTCTTTATTCTGGTTTTTTCAGCTTTTGTTTATTTCTCCCACTTCAATTACCGCTACAATATTAGCGGTCCCTCGTTCTCTAACAAAGGTTCTTTGTACAAATTAATTAGTATTAGACTTAGTAACATTAAATAGCATGAATTATAGTTAATTTTGTACTTGTAATTCGACTTTTCAAAAATAACTCTCAATAATACAATTTATGTATTTTTCTGCATTTGTGGCACTATAACAAATTTCCTTTCAAAAAAAGTGTTTTGTTGATGTGGTACTAACGATGTAATGATGAGGTCTGTCAGTTAGACATGTAAATTTTGAATCAAAACTGGACCAGTCAAAATTGGAATCGAACGAACCGGCCGACCAAAACTGGACAGGTTGCGATTTAGATTTTGTTTTCGTCCCTTTAGAAACCGTCGAACCAACGGTTCAACCCGTCGGTTGAACCGGCGGTTCGAAGTGTCATTTCCCTTTTTTTAACCTTATAAATACCCCTACCTTATTCCTACCAATTTCACACTATTTCTTCTATCTCAAAAATTTATTTTGCTCTAAATTGCTCTTATTAATTATTTATATATTTTATTATTGCAATTACGTTTTCTATATTTCTCAAAGTTATTTTTTGCAATTACATTTTTCAAATTCTTTCTACTTTTTTACTATAATTTAATTTAATTATTTTGTTATTTCATTACATTTAATAAAATTTAATGAGTTTTTTTTTTAATTTTGTTTAAAATTATGTGATGTAATTACTAGTAGAATAATTAATTTGTTTGAAAATAATTAAAAAAATCTTTGGAATACAATGTATTATTGATACTATAATTAATTATTGAATATAACAAAATTTACAAATCGGAAAAAAATTGATAAGATAAAATAACGGATTAAAAATAAAATTTCAAAAAAAAATCCGAACCGAAACCAACTGTTGAACCGATCAAAACTGAAATTGAAACCAAACCAAATCGAATTAAGACCAAACCGTAAAAACCACGATTTATTTTCAGTTCTTTTATTCTAAAAACTAGAACCGACAAATCGAATAGGAACCAGACCGGTCAAAATCATAATCGAATCGAACCGAAATTGGAATCGACCAGAGGGTTGTGGTTTAGATTCCTGTTTCATTCCTCTAAAAACGTTGTACCGACGTTCGAACCTCCATT
>CAODLS011000892.1:0-10655 GCA_948243855.1 Flueggea neowawraea | reverse complement strand
TATGTGGATTGTCTGGTGTAAGAGGGGAAGTTTGTTTCTAGACGCATTTGCACTAGTCTCATAAGTTTGCTTAGCTAGCTCTCATGTGATCTGTCACATGATGTGTGAACTATGAGTAAAGCTTTCGTGAGATCGAGAAGTTCGAAAACAACGATTGTGTGGTTACGAACTAGGGGAAATGCATACGTTCCAGCAGATTGTGTTGTTGTTGCATACACTATGACAAAATGGAGTTGTTCTGCAAGAGACACCTTCTAGCAGGATTGAGTAAGGAGCTGTTATATATCCCTTACTGGTGTATAGCAATTATGCTCTTATCATATGCTGGTCATGCAGTCTATTTGCTTGTATGACGAAAGGATCGAGCATGGTTATGTGAGTGATAACCATGTTACATGATGATGTACCATATCGTCATGTGCGAGTATGAGATGTTGGAAAAAGCGGTCCGCCCATGACGGTTGGATCGAACTCGGTCGATCAATGTATAAACTAGGACAATAGACCGAGACCAATTGGCGAGCCCAATTAAGATGGACCCAAATGACACATGTGCTATGCACATTGGGCTCATTAGGCCCAATGCCTATTTAAGGGCTTATATATATGGAGGAAAGGACGACGACTGCGTCCATTCAGTCCATGCCCACACAAAAATGTGAGAGAGAGGGAAAGGAAGCCTTTCTCTCCATTCGCTCCTTGTTCGTTGATGGTCCCGATCCGCGTGGCATCTAGGCTGCGAAACAGACGAGCACTCCCGTCGCCAACCCGACGGTGTTTTGCTCGCGAGACCAACATCGAACCGATCTTGACCTTTGTCTTCCGCTGCTGGTTGGGTCGAGCTTCCGCAGGAATCGAGATAGGTAACTCGAACCTACTATTATATACTATTTATTTGTTAAATCGATAGCTAGATTCCTTCAGACTAATTCAGTTATTCCACATTTCAGATGTTTAACCAATTTTTTAATTTACAAATCTTTAATCCACGTTTCAGTTATTTCAAATTCTTATCTTTTTTTAAAAGAAAAATCAAATGCGTTACTCAAATCCATCTGTCTATTTGCAATATTAGTCTATAAACAAATCCCCCGCACTCCATATCATCTACACTTGCTACACACCAGACAAATATTATTCCCAAGTTTGGTGCTGCCATTTTTTTTAGTATTAGAAACCGTATTTGTTTGTTTCTCACTAACACTTCATATTTTTTCAGGTGACCAGTTGCAACCATGATTTCTATTCGAGTGCATCCTTCAGTTGCATCCTTCTAATTCCAACATTTACAAGCTTATTGGGTGTTTCATATTTACAATATGTTGTTTTTTTTTTTGCTATTTTCCAGTTCTAAAATATGTTTTTTTTGTCTGTTTAATAGGCACGTTCGCATACAATTATCGGCCCTTCTCCTACCAGGCATGTTCTTCCCCCTTTTTATTGTCTCTGATTTTATGTTCTTTTTTTCGTAAATTGCAAGATCTCAATGTCGTGTTCCATTTTGACTATTCGTTTTATTTGCAATTGCTCTAACTACTAGGAATCATACATTGAACGTCCTGTAAATATGGTGTTAATCGTTGCATTACATCATTTCTATTCTATTTCTGTTTTAGTTAAGGCAACACGCAAGAAAAAATGGTCTTCTTCTATCTAATTTTTCTATACGGGTTTAACTCTTAGTTCAATTTTCTGTCGAATTTTTCAAATGCTTTAGAATCTTTCACGTGTATTGATCATCTCAGTTCAAAAGTTTAAACAAATTGATTTCACATGTTTCAATACAGGTTTTACTTCAACTCAATTTTATATCTACTTTTCCAAATGCTCTTGACAGGTTTTGTTAAATTGTAGAATACTAGAAAGTTAAGCAAAAAAAAGTCCGCTAAAAAAAATAATATGCAAATACAATAAATTCATGTCATATTCTCTCCCTTTTTGTAATCATTAAAAAGAATATGCAAAATCAACATTCTCTCCCTTTCTATTTAAAGTAAAGTAATGAAGAAATAATTTAGCACAATTATGACTCCCCTTATGCAAATGCATTTTTCAATGAAATCATTTTGGAAGTAAAACTCTCCTTTTTTGTTTCAGATCATGCATAACAAAGTTCAAAGAAATATCTCTCTTTTTGAAATTCAAAAACTTAATGTATGCAATCAACCACTTGAAAAATAAACATATTGCAATTAATCCAAAATATGCATAGAGTTTATCAAAATCAACAAATAAACAAATTGCATATATATAAAATAAAATAAAACAAAACAAATTTTGAGTTCAAGGAAAGGGTACCACATTTGCATTCCTATTTTTCTCAAAGATTGTCATTAAGCACAAATTTCCTTTTTCCTTGTTGGCATCATCATCATCACTTGAGCTTGAGATATAATCAAGAACTCTTCTTTTTCCTTCTCTTGCTATGTTTTTTTCAAATTTGGACAATCTGGTTTGACATGTCCCTATTCATGACACTCAAAACAAATGAGTGTGTTCTTCTTCTTGCTTAACTTCTTTTCATCTCTGTCTTTATTGAAGAATTTGTGGAGTTTTTTGGTGAGATATTTGATATCTTTATAGTCTTTTCCCTCTTCCTCATCTTCACTAGAGCTTTCATTGTATTTCGATACCTTGAATACACCCAACTCCTTCTTCTTTTTTCCTTCCTTCTCTTCATATTCTTTCATACTCTTTTCATAGGTGAGTAATGATCTAAGAAACTCCTCCAATGGTAAAGAAGAGAGATCCTTGACTTCTTGGATAACATACTTCTTGGAAGCGCATGACTTTGAAAGGGATCTCAAGAATTTTTTTTACAAGCTAGGAATGTGTGTAGGATTTTCCAAGAGCTTTAAGACCATTAATAACGTCATTAAAATGGTCAAACATATCTTGAATATATTTTTCTTCTTCCATTTTGAACAACTCATATTTGTTGACAAGAAGAGAGATATTGTTTTCCTTTACTTGAGAAGTGCATTCATAAGTGATCTCCAAATTTCTCAAAATCTCATGTGTATTTTGGCATTGTTGGACTTTGTTGGATTGAGTCTTGCTTAGAGCTCAAAAGAGTATGTGCATGGCTTTGTTGTTGTATCACACCATCATCTTGTCATGGCCAGTCCATTCCTTATTTGATTTGATTCTTTCAACACCATTAACAGTCTTTTTAGGGACATAAGGGTCATTTCCAGTGCTACCCAAACTTCCTCAGCTTCATATTTGAGAAACGTCATCATTCTTGTTTTCCAATAAAGGTAATTGCTACCATCAAATAAAAGATCTATATTAATAGCCAAACCTTCATATCTCAAAACGTCATTCATGAATGCCTTTTTTTGTATCTTTAACTCCTTGAATGTTAAGCGAAAAATATTATCAAGAGCACAAGCTCTTATACCAATTGTTGGTCCCAAGAATGACAATCCAAAAGGGGGTGAATTAGATTTTGTGCAAGTTTAACACTTTGTTGAAAATCTTTTGCAAATCAAAACAAATAACAAAGTTCTTTTCAATCAAAATCAAAGTTAAATGTGGGAAGCAAACAAATACCCAATCCACACACAAAGTAAATCAAATGCAGGCAAAGTAAATGAGTTGAGGGAAGAGAGAACAAATCCGGTTTATATTGGTTTGATCCTCCTTGACCAATGTCCACTCTTCTAGAGTCTCTAGAGAATTTCAATCCATTATCTCCTAACTTTCGGGTGGAGGGAAACTGTTTACACCACTTATTTTTGCGGAATCAACAAGCAAACTGTTACACCACTTATTTTTGCGGGCACAACAAGCAAACAGAACCACTAGTTTTTGCGAGCTCAACTAGAAAACCGCTAACCTCTAGTTTTTTATGGCTCACTAGCAACCACTCTTGTTATTTTGATGAACCAAAACAAGAAAAAACCTACCTACTAGTTTTCTAAGGCTCAACTAGAAAAAACTATTCAACCCTCAATCAAATACTTTGATTGCTACAAAATGTGTTCCCAAAACACAGATTTAAACTCACACAAACCCAAAAATATGATAGCAAGTAAATAGCTCAAATGCGTTAGGAATTTAGAAATGAGAGGGAAAATGAATAGCAAGTTTAGCAAAGGTCTCTCTTACTTCTCTTCTGATCTGGAACGTCTATATATAGCTACTAACAAGAATATAGTCGTTGGAAGTCTCAAAATAACTGTTGTGAGAGAATAGAAATTATGTCCTTAAATGATGTCACTGCCTTCTACTTTTGAACCATAGGTTCTACCTGTGTAGTCCATTAGAGTTCTACGTGCTTTGTCTAAACTCCAGTGGTTACTGCCTTATGTAAATTTGCCTCTACGCGCATTGCTCCATCTCTACGTGCTTTGATAAACTATCTACGTGTGTAGTAGGTTTATTCTTCATATCTCTACACATATTGCTCTGAACTTAGTCTTACCCAGACTATCTTCTACATGCATTAGCTATTGTACTATGCATGTTGTCATTTTTCCAAGATGCCTCCTTTAATTCTCCACGTGATTGTGTCAGATATATTCAAAATTCAAATCGCAAGGAACGTCTTGGTTTTGTCCACATCTGCAGCTCGTCTACATGCGTAGAAATAGTCTATTCAAAGATTGCACCTATACTCATATACACGCCTTGTCTATTGAGTTCTACGTGCCTTCATCATTTCTGGGGCACTTCACAAATATTTAGATCTCGACTACGTGCGTTGGAAGATCTTTATGTGCATAGAACAAATTTTGATGCTCATTGTTTGCACCTCTTTCAAATCTACGCGCTTTGCTCCCCTTTTACGGCCGTAGGAGCCAATTTTGCATACTGCAACGTGCGTAGATATGTTTGTACGTGCATTGTTGCCACAAATCACAGAGTTTATATCTTTGTACATCTTTCATGGATGTTTTGCATATATCATTATCAAAATGGAACTCAACAGATTGACTAAATTCATGGGCCATCTAAATTCACCTACTAAAAAAGGTCCAAAAATTGATAATTCATTAAATTGGTCAAGCATTAAAATAAGTTGATCCACAATTAAACCACGCTCAATAATAGAATAAGCCAATTAAGAAATTAGAATTGGAATTGAATTTATTTGGCTCGTACCTTAAAAAAGGGAAAATCATTCAATTATATTGAAATTAAATACAAAATTTGATTTTTAGGCCCAGTCCAAATGGTTTTTCAGAAATAGAAACACTCTCCAAACTACTTGCAAAAATGTTAGATTTATAAAGTCTCCAAAAGTATCCAAATGTCTCCAAAATTCTTCAGTGGTTCCTGAAAGTGGTCTCCAAATATCTTCATCTGGCATTTTTTTTCAAAATGAGTTTCAAAAAAGTTTCATTTATGAATAAAAGTTGAAGCATATTTTCATTTGTCAAAATTGAAATTGTGTTTGCCTATTTATCAAATTCGGTATTTCATTTGCGGCACCAGACGTAATTAACTATAAAAAAATGGCAATAACAACAGTGTAATGCTTCAAAGAAATCAACATTATTTCTAATTTGTATGGTTTGATGACTTTACAAGGAGCAAGTTGTCAATAACTCTGGAGAGGATAGATGTTGGCATATGGGAGATATGAGCAGTGGTTCGCTGAGATCAAAACAAACAGAGGTTAGTGGAAAGGAAGAAAAGGGAGGTAAAAAGTGTACTATGAGTATATTATAAGTATACTTTACCAAGAAAAATATATCATGATTATAATTAACCCACTCTAAGTACTAAAAATGCTTGTTAAAAAAAGGTATCTTGCATGTAATTAACACCATCAAATACAAATATCTTATTTCTAATAAGCTAATTATGTTTAATGGCTCTTTTTATGAGAATGATTTGGGTTTTTGACGAGTTGTTGAACATGTTTTGATTCTGCATCTAAATATGTAATCTCTGCAATTTCTATGTCCCTTAACATAATTTTTAAAATTTCTTCCATTAGAAACTCGATTATGTTCATTAATGAGTGGCTTTATTAAAAATACAAGTAGAAGTATGTCTACTAAAATTGCACAATTCAAATTGTAAGAATATCTTCAATGGTGTTTTTTTTTTTTATTTTCAAGTTCAATTTTGTTATAAATAAAGAGTATATTTAAATTGTATAGAGTAAGAAAAAATATGTTCTCCAGTGCAACTCTTTAAAATTTAATAGTTATTTTGTTAATACCCTTGGAATCAATTTTTAGTTATTTTCTATTCCTTTTTTATATTTTCTTTTTTGTTTATTATGTTTTCAACCAATAGAAATCAATTATCATTAATACAAATAATATAAAGAGTGTGTAGGACTCTTTACAAATAGCTAATGAAAATATTTTTTTATTTTACTTTTAGATTATAAAAGTGGATTGAGAAGTGTTTTTGTAAAATGGCTATTTATAATAACAAGTATAGCATATTTAAAGAGAGTATAGGAGATGTTTTAAGTTGGACAATTAAAAACCCACTCGAATGCTTTTTTAAGAAGGGTTTGTTGATTCATGTTCGATAAATAATCATAATTTCCATCATCTTCTCATTAATTGTGAAGGAACCACATAAGTGCAAGAACATGAAATATGATGCTTAATTTATCTACTCATGGGTTTAATAATCAAAGGATAGTTATATATGGACTAGATAATAAGCTTGCACAAATTTGTTAGCACGGATAATGTTTTTCAATGGTAAATATACATCAAATGTGCGTTGTAGTCAAAGGAAGAGAATGTCATAGATGTGTATGTGAAACATTTTCACGGCTATAATGATGATGAAGCTCAGGAGTTTGGACGGACTGGAGTAAGTCCTTTTCGACGCTCTATGGATGACTGGGTGGGATTTGTTAATGGAATAGATGGAAGTAGACACATCTACCAACATAGAACATGGGAGGGTTCGAGCTCATCTAGACCACCTTCATGTTAAAAAAAAGTTTGTCGATGATCAAGAAGAGAATGCTTTACTGGCCGTGGAAGCGGGAACTAATGAAGAAAAAAGACCCAACCCCATTTTCTATGGTTTAGGATATTTAAATGTGATTGAACAAGTAAGGATGGAAAATGTTAAAGCACCTATATTTGAAGCTCTTTTTGGAAACATACAAGACTTGGAGGGTTAAGAATATATTGTAAAGCACTCAAGGGCATGGAAGATTAAGAATATATGCATGAACATGATTTATTGAGATGAGGAAAAAAATATTCTAAATTGTTTGAACATACAGGTGATTTAAAGAAGACGAATCTGAGTTCTACAGTGGAGATATGGCGTGATTATGGTAGATTTATGGGGTTTTATGTGTACCTCTGCCCTCTCAAAGATGCATTCAAGACATGTTTGCGTCCAATTATTTACATAGATGGATGTTGGCTAAAGAAGAAGTATGGTTGTCATCTTTTATCGGTTGTCATGCTCGATCCAAATGATATAATTAATCTCGCTGCATGGGTTGTGGTTTTGAAGGAGGACAAGGCGACTTGGAAGTGGTTTTTGGAATTGTTTGGTCATGATTTGGAGATTGATGATAGAGAAGTTTCTTTCATGAACAATAGACAGAAGGTTAGTATATTGTTTAAAGACAAATTCTTTTAATTAATAGTCGTTTTTAGATCTGGAATTAAGATGGCAATGAATCTTGAATGAATATGTTGTGTAAATGTTGCAGTGACATTGAAATTTTGAATGTATCTGGAATAGGTTAGTATACTGACTCTAATCTTGAATGTATTTTTGTGTAAATGTTGCAGTGACATTGAAATTAATTTTATGAACCCAAATGATTTAAGATCATTTGTTTGAGATGAATGTTTACTGCATTTTGTTATATCAAAAAAATCAGTAGTTCATAATTTAGAGTCAGTATCAATCTAGTTTTAATTTTTTTTATACCGCAACTCAGAGAATTGAAATCATTTTTTCATGCATTTTGATTTTGGTGATTAGATGAATCCAAACAACTTGCAAATAATTATTATGCATCTCCTTTTGGAGGTCCAGAGTATAAAGTTGACGGAAGAGGTGGCCGTTATGTATGTGATTTGGATGCGCAGACGTGTACATGTAGAAAGTGGCAAATTTCCGCACTGCCATGTGTGCATACAACAACTGCAATAAGATGCAACAATGAACCTGCTGAAAATTATGTTCACAAGCGCTACTTAAGGGAGACCTACATCGATGCCTATTCTCGCTTCATTACTCCATCTAATAATCAAGAATTGTAGGAAGACGTTCATCTTTTGCATGAAACCATCCCACCCCTGATTACTAAGCCCAAATGTGGTTGGAAGCCAACAAAACGTCGAAAAGAAGCTAAAGAAATTGAAGTAATAGCAGAGAAAAAAAGAAACACCCCCACAAATCAACAAGTCTGTAAGATTCCAAGGGGTTATAAAGCTGAATTTACAAATCCTCCTCCTGAACGAATTAATTTGTCCAAAAAGGGACGTGCAACATGCTCAATTTGTCAGGAGAAAGGACATCACAAGCATTTCCATAAGGTAAATAAGGAATTGCTTTAAAGTCGTACTTATTTTTCTTATACGTACTGCATGTTAGATGACTTTGATAATTTCATGTATTACTAGGGAAACACATTGACAGATGGTGACCAGCCCACACACCAAGTACCAGAGGATTTTGATGAAGGAATGAGGGTTACCATTCAAGATGAATGTCAACAATGAGTACTAAAGATTTCATTTTAGCATCTGCAATATGACATTTTGTATTTGCTAATTGATCAAATTAATCATGAACAAGATTAGTAAATAGTTTACTGTTTTTGGTGAATGACCCATCTGATTACTGAATGAATGGAGGATACAACACAACTCTGATTACTGAATATTTCATTTTGTGTTTTGGCTAGCATGAATTATTCTACTATGTTGAATGAAAAATTGACTTATTTTAATTGAACTATTGTCTGAATTTGATGCTTCAGTAGACCAAGACATCACTGTAATGACTAAATTGATAACACCATTCCAAAATAATTCATTAAGAAATGTCATTACTTCATTAACAAATATCATCCAAAGATACATAATACATCTTACATAATTCATTGTTGTTCTTATAACACTAATCTAACCCAAGAACACCTACACTTGAGCAAATTAGACATCGAGGTTATAACGACAAGCATTGCAACAAACACAGCAAGCCATTTGAACCAATCTTCTGATGACTTGTTGACGCTCCCATTCATATGCATCATTTCTATATCTTAAACTTCTCACGCATTGTTTCCAATTGTGTTGTAAGATCGTTAATTTCCGCGTTGCCATTGCCTTCTACTTCGGAATCCATCCACTTAAAAAATCTACAAGAACGACCATGTAATATCCCGCTTATTTTAGCCAGAATCTAGTAGTATTCTGAAGTGATTTCGAGTTGGGATGTTGACCTTTGTGTTGCGTGTGTTTTACACGTTGTAGGTCATCTATGTGCTTAGTCCAGGGTACTGTGCACGCAGTAGAGGCCTGACTCTTGACCGTGAATGTGCGTTGAGTGCAACGTACACTGAAGGTCATATACGTGCACAGTACTGAGTACTATGCACGTAGATGGGGATGAGTTGGCCAAGAGCCTTGTTTGGACTGTATGTGTTGTTTGGTTGTTGTGCACGTTGTTCATCCTTTGGGTGTGTCCCGTGAGCACGCTGAGGAATTCTACGCACACAACAGGGGATGGAACGCACGTAGATTGTAGATCTGAATGAGGGGCTTTAGATCTGCCGTCTACGTACGTTGTGTGGGATACTAACCATATAGAGCACGGTTCTACGTACACAGAACGCCTATTGTGCACGTAGATGTGTTCTTTCTGGGCGACTGTGTTTGAAACGCAACATGTCAGTCTGTGAGCCTATAAATACCCCTATCTACCATTTCTTCGGTCATAACTCGTCTCAACCACCAGAGCACTGTCTCATTTTCTTCTCTGTGATTTTATTTGATTCTCCTTGCTTCTACAACGGATCTAGAGGTAAGAATCATCTATTAATCTCTTCTTTATTTAGTTTGAGAGTTAGATTATGGTTGTTTGAGACCAGTAGCTTGAAGATCAAGCATCGATTTCGTGGGATTTGATATTTGAACCAAATGGGTTTCTCTACAACTAGAGTTACGGGTTTTACTAAATTTCTTGTCAAATCTGGTTTCTGATGTATCTTGATAGATATGAGTTAGAACGTCACAGATTTGAGCTGGGTTAAGAGATTTGACCAGTCATTCGGCATAGGTCTTGGAAGTCTGAGATTCATAGTTAAGATTTAGCAAGATTTTGACTTTGTTTGTGGATTTGGAGGACGAATCCATGTTCAAGACATTGATTTGAGTTAATGAGATATGTTTGGTTCCGTTGGGGATCAAATGGAGCATAATCTTGGCTTGAAAGTGATGGATTCACTTTCGTTTGTTTAGGCGACTTTGAGAGTTTGCATTTTCATTTCATATCATGCGTTTGGTATTTGCCATAGTACCGTATTTTGATATTTGTGATGTGTTATGTGTACAACTTCTTATCCTTGCCAGCAAGATCAGTCACCGATGAGTGGGACTTGACTGGTGTTTTGGCTTGGATTGTCAGGTGAGTGAATAGCAGCTTCAGACATATTGGTTGTGTCTCGAACTCTATTTACTTGTTTTTGATGTGTT
>CAODLS011000630.1:0-11625 GCA_948243855.1 Flueggea neowawraea | reverse complement strand
GAAGGGAGAAATAATGCATCTTACGTACGCAAGGCTAAGTCTAACGTACGTAAGGAAGGTAGAACTCACGTACATGAGAAAGAGGTGCCACGTACATTAGCTGGGCTTTCAGGACGATTCAAGTACGTGAGATTTGGGGGTTGAAAAACATAATTAATACTAAATTAATTGGCTAATATACTCTTTTTCGTTTCTAAAAGCTGATTATTGTTATTGCATTTTTTAAATTTGGTAGCAGTAATAAAAAGACAAAGACAAGATTGAAAAAATGAAATACTCTCCTTGATTTCAGTAAGCTAATAAGAACAAAAAAAAATTAAAAAGCATCATTCTGGGAGTTGTTATTTTTTACGCTGGGAGATAAGTTCAGGTTTGAACTTACTAAAAACTAAAAGAAAACCCACCAACATATTTGGTCTTCAAGCTTACGGTTGAGTTTGATCTTCAATTTATCGATACGAAAAGATACTCGGATTAACTTGCTTTGTGCTTTATTTGTTGTTGATGCAATCACTCCTCGCCGAGCCTGAGTGACTTCTTCCCTTAATCAACCGATTCTTGAGCTTCGGAGAAGAATGTCTAGCGGAGCTTCTTGATCTCATGCCCAACTGTCGCAAGAGCGAGATTGAAACAAAACATTACCGGCAGCAAGTCCGCACCATCCTCAAGGATGCCGAAGAATTCCCAGGCAATAAGTGCATTGAAGGAAACAAGCATGAAGAAAGGCAATAACAGCATCCAGATGTGTGATTTGGCACCAAGTGCTCCTCCTCAAGATTATACTACCTCGATCCCCTGGAGCCGATTGACCAATCGAACCAGTTGTTGCTGCAGCTACTCTTCGAGCAAACTTTGATTTTGATGTTGGGTTAGGGAGAACATCTGGTAAGCAAGTCATCGTAAGTAAGTGACGATATTCTCTGTTTTAGCTTGTATGAAATTGCTTTGGTATATTTCAAGGTCTGCAATGTCATGCAATGTTTCCGTATGCTATATAAATTTTCTTATGAATTCACAAAGAATTGTTGTTTTGGTTAACATTGTCTTATTTTTCTTTTGGAAGTCATTTCATTTGATTCACTAAGGATCAAACTTACAACTTTTTAATGTTAGGGTTTACTCTAGTACCAACATTGTTTTACATTTTAAAGTATGGATTTATAAACGTAATGGTTGATGGCAAATCCGAACTAAAGTCAACTAATAGATACAACTACGAATGCCTTGATAGCTTCTTTATTCGGTGCCTGTTTGATCTTCACTCTCCTACCAATCGTTGTGAATGTGCCATATGAGGGGAAACAAAAAAATCAGTACTAGAAAACGAATCACTTGTCATAAACAAATTTTATTTTAGCTTTGATTCAACCAATCTCAGATCCAAGGAAAAAAAAATCTAGAATTTCCGAACACCTTTTTTCATTAAAATACAAGAATTTACCCTCCACAATCTAATCTTTCATCCTGACAATAATGACATTCTAGTAACAAAAATAAATAATTACAATTCAATACAGATTCTAAGCACCTATTTACACAACAGATGTTTGAAAAACATATCATAAATACAAATACCAAAGATTCAAATGAAACAAAATCATTTTTTTTGTATAAATCGTTTTATTTGCTCCATCAACTCTCTGACTTCTTAATGCTGCAAACTTCTTCAGTCTCGATCATTAACGCTGCAAACAACTCCAGTACCACTAAAATAAAAAGAAATCTAAATCCACCTGATAAAAAACACTATAGAAAATCCAAAAGATGAGCAATCAAACATAAAAGTGCTATATGATAATATCATAAGATGCATTATCGAGATGGACAAACTTGCAGGTGCTCGACAATAACATTACACTGTTCATGAGAGGGGGAAGGAAGAAGAGAGTATTAATCAAACAACATTAGAGTTGGCAAACAAGAATCTGCTGATTTTTTCTTATCCTGTGCCTTCTTTCATTTGATTGATGCGGATTGTGATGGTTGTTGTTGCTCTTTCGGCTGATCGGGCGTTGCGTTGAGCGTGATGACAACATTGTCATGGACACCTTGTAGCAATAACTCACCATCATAAGCAACTATCTTTCGCTTCTTTGCTGCCCGCAGTGTTCCTACTAAAGCTTCAAATATGTTTGCACACCTATCATCGTTAAATAACTCACCAAATGTGACCTGAAAAGCAGGAAGCAATTTTGTATAATTTCTATTTCGCCAGTGGCGTCCAAAGCAATGACCAATGAATAATATTTGACAATTCAAAATCTATCACCAAAATTGGTTATACAAGTGAATACTGAATTGGAAAAAATAATTATATAGTGTCTCAAAGTTTCCATGAAATTAGCTAACTGAAAAAATGTCTGGTTGACTTAGGGTCCGTTTGTGTGAACCATGTTAGCAAGGGTCATCAAGCTTCCATTGCCATTCTTGACCCAAAAAAAAAACAGAAAATAAAGCTTTTACTTCCATTCCTGACCCCAAAAAAGGAAAATAAAGCTTCCACTCCATTAGTGGCAGGAGTCTCATTTGAGTCATGGTTATCATACAATAGAAAACTTTTACTATGATGAAACTGAAAAGGAAAAAAGAGAAGCAGAAAGTTTCTTCTAGCCAAAAGTGGGAAAAGAAGGAAGGCTTCCACTAGATAGCTAGAGATCAAACAGAAATATGGACCCTTATTAAATGTTTAAGAACAATTCATTCCTATTGTATAGATGGTGCAGATCAGATGAAGAAGTCAGTCTGATATATTCAGAATAGTCTTCTATTTGAATTATTTTGCAGATGAGATCTAACATTGTCATTTGATGCTATTGCGAGCCTCATCTAAAGCACATTAAAATCAATTTCTAACTAGTGATATTCTATTTGAAAGAGTAAGCAATCCCTCCAAAGATCAAAACATTAACGATTTATCCCTTTCCAATAGTGTTCTCTCTGAAACTTGAACTTCCTGTCATTCACAGGTAAAATAGGCTTGGCATACTAATCCATAGACCTACACATCTGATTGTTTTTCAAAAGAGGGGTGCAACTTGAGCACTTCGCAGGAGATCGCAAGTACTACTCACCATCAAACACGTTTAATTAATAATTTGACTTGACGTGATATAAATTTCTTCGGCGCTTTTTTGTCTGACCTCTCTGATTTCATATTCTAATTCAAATTGTTGAAAAATTTGTTAATCCAAATCTCAACACAACACACTCTCGCATAATGTTGGAAGAATTGTATAGCATAAGGTCAAATTCCATATGGTAACTCGTCAGCAATTCAAACAATTGAGACATACAAATTGTTGTGACAACAATTTTCAGAATAAAAACACAGCAGATTGACCTTCCATCAGATGCAGAAATGCATATAACAAACACAATAGATTAAAAAAACACAATATAACACAGTAAATGATGCTTATGCATATGAACTAATTATTACCATATTGAAAGCTATCCATTTAACGGCCAAATTGAGAAAAATTTGTTACTTTTTTTTCAGTATTTTACCTCAATTTTGTTTGTTGAGAATAATTTATAGCATAAACAAATTGAATCCATCAGATAAGGTCTTCATTTTAAATTCTGCAGCTTTTTTTCCCCCTTTCATAAACATCCCCAAAACAAAAAATGCATCACAGATCCACCATCAACAAGATTAGTGTAAATAGAGATCCAGATCAAACAAACCCAGATAAGATTGATTTGAATGCAATGCAATTCAGGTAATTTCGCTATTAGATACCCAACAAATCAACAGTACTTGTATAAATAGTATACCTTGAAGGAGCCATCAGGTTGCAACTTGCCAAGTCTTTTGATTTCCTCTTTAAGACGCCCAACTTCTTCTTCTACGTTCATGGTGTCTTCTGTTTTTCTTTAGCTCATTTGAGATGTGAAAGTTGATTCTGTTCCACTCAGGTTCTTCTCGCACTTCAGGCCTGTGCCATACAGACATGGATGACAATGGCAAAAAGAGTAAAATCTTTTTGTATTAAAGAATAAATTACAAAATTTTGTGATAATTTATAATTATATTACAAAGAATCAATTGTCCAAAGTGTCCCTGATTTGTAATTGCATCCACTATCTGTAGAAGTTCACCCACTTGGTCCCCTAGGTCCAGAGCTGGTTAATCAATGATGAAAATAAACCGTGTGAAAAGGCATGCTTCTATTAAGGGAATCTCTAATGTATTAAGGAGAGTTGATAAGATTGCCACATCAACCATCTTACTCATTATATTATATCTATCTAATCATTAACCTCACATTATATTCTATTATGAGATCTAAAATCATTTCACTTATTATTTAATTTTATTGACAATATATAAATAGTAACAAATAGATTTATTTCACATAAATATTTTTGTGAGTTGATATTTGAGTTAAAAATAAATCTATCAAATAAATTATTTAATTAAATTTTTAAATATAATATTTTTTAAAAAATAAAACAAATGATAGATCGGATAAATATTTAAATTGAAAAAATATATTTATCAATGAGAAGAGATTGAAATTAACCAAATAAAAATAATAAGTTTTTACAATGTCTACTGTAATAAATAAGAAAAAAAATTAAAAAAAGAAAATGAATTAAAAAATTTTTGAATAAAAAATAAGAAAAAGAAGAAAAAAGAAAGAAAGAAAGTAGTAGTACATAAAAAACAAAATACAAGAAAAGAAAGAAAAAAAGAAAAAAAAAACAAAATACATAAAAAAACAAAAAAAAACATATTTTAACTAGGATCCCACCTACTTGGTGAGCTTCACAGAAGTGAAGCGCACCAAAGGATGAATGAGAGAGCATCATCCAAGTCAGTATCAACCGCGGGCATTAAGCCCGTGGTAGAGATGCTTTAAGATTCCATGAATAATCATTGCAATTATAGTTAGGGTGGGTGTCGATACATCTAAAAGATAACCCCCTTTCTCTCTTTCTGCTGCTCTTTGCATCTCTCAAAAGGAGGATCGCGGTTTTATTTACAATTGTCAAGATCTAACTAATAGATAATTTAGTTTAACCTTTTTGGACTAATGGATTGGGTTTCAAAGTTATATAAACTAGTTGGGTATAAATCTAGAGGCGAACACATAAGGGCATCCACAATAGTTATACCCATTATAGATATATTTGTCATGCCACATTAGCTTTCCATTAAAATCTCTCTTCATTAGCCTCTTTCTATCTATCATTATACTATTTTTTATACTTCATCATGAGACTAACAACCACTTCACTTTTCATTTAATTTATTTATAATATACAATTCACAATAAATATATTTATTTAACATACTAATTTTATACTTTTATGTAAAATTAATTATATTTTCAAAACTTTATTTTAAATTAATTTGGAAAAAATTTATATGCAAAATTTAAGGAAATAATATTTTTTACAAATTAGTGCCGAGTGAGTAAATATTAAAAAATATTCATAGGTTAAAAAATAACTACATTCGAAGTCAAAAAAACAAGAAAATACATTAAGCAAACGATTTAAAAAATAATACATAAGTTTAGCAAGATGATGAATAATACTAATTTTCGTCTTCATTAGTTGATGGTATAAAATCCTAAAATGAATTACAAAATTAAAAAAATTACATTGAAAATAATGCAATACATTAACTTAAAGTACATTACTTGATGATATAAAATTCTGAAACACATTAACTATAGATTGACGATATAATAATGCAATACATTAAAAAAATGTTTTTGGCTCCAATGGTCATCACAAACATTGGGGCCAATTTAAAAAAAATAAAAATAAAAATAGACAATTTAGAATCCACCTAACCTCTTATGTGGCTGGTACAAACCAACAGCATAAAAGGACCATTTACTCCCCTATAAGGAGGGAATGACTATGGGAGCTCAATGAGTCATCATTGAGTCCGATAGTGGATGCCCTAATGAATATGATAACAAAATCTTAAATAGCTATAGAAATTGCTTCATCTATGCCAAATTGATAGGTTCGTTCATTTTTTTATACATGTTAAGAAAGATAGTTATAAGCATTAATTTTAAAAGAATTTTTCAAAAGTATTCTAAATAATTATGCCTTGCTATTTCAATAACACCTTTTGTCTCATAAAAATAAATTTGTTCACTTTTCAGGAAAATTAAGAAAATTAATTAAAATTCTTAATTTTAATAGAGTTTTTCAAAAAATAGGCATATCATTATCCAATAGGTAATTAAAACATAGCTTATTATATATTTAAAAAGGAATTATACAGTACAATACGACATAAGTATTATATTAAAAAAATACATTTATAATTTGAGACGGATAAGTTTGAGTGCCTCTATTCTCTGCTATAAAATATCAAACATATATCACATTAATGTCATGTTATCATTAAAGATGATAATTCGTGTCAGTATGGTCTAGTCTAAAGAAATGGTTTTCCAACTGCACGTTCCTTCCAGGCGGCCATGTCTTTTTTTGTTAAAGAGAGATGATGTGCTTGACAAGGCATTGGGCAGTAGGATTAGCATAAAAATCACACTTAATCACCCCAACTGCTCATCTTTTGGACTTCCCAACTCGAAGGACGGATCCCGAAATTATGAGGTGACCTTAAGAAAAAAACATTTCTGCAGCCGGGATTCGAACCCGGAGTTGTGATCAACAATTGATTTCCCTAGCAAAGTGCTACTGCGGACATTTGATCATAAAAGTCTTCTATATCAAATAAAGTTATTTACTTGCTTAATTAATTCTCACTAAACCACCTTCAATGGTCCACAAAATATTCTAAAAAAAAATTTAAATTTTAAAAATGGATGAACATCCAAAGTGTATATGAAAATAAAATTTCTTTTATTGTAATTTCAAAAATACTGAAATTTGACCTTTTGATCGTACGTCAGAAGTTTGATCGCGTGCTGACTACGCGTTTGATCACACAATAGAAATTTTGACCACACGACAAAATGAATACAAAACGAGAACAACTGAGTACAAACAAATACAAAACGAGAACAAACGAGTGCAAATGAGTGCAAAACGAAAATAAATAAAGTATAAATGAGTACAAAATAATAACAAACAGAGTATAATTGAGTACAAAATGAGAACAAACAGATTACAAACGAGTAGAAAATTGTTTAGTTGATTTAATTGGTTCCATTCAAAATATAGCCAAGCCTAATGGACATAAACAACTGCAGCAAAGTTAAACGCCAACCATTCAAAACCCTGTACACGTTTACAGAACAAATCAATGTCGAATGAACATCTATGAAGGAACATTGAATTTGACGATCAATAGGAAAATTCCAGTTGAATTTCTCATCAGTTGAGCAATAGATTAAAATGGAAACTAAGTTTGACGAAGAACAAAAGCAACAAATAATCTAGTCAGGTCCCAGTTTGGGAATGTCATAATGCTCAGTCAAATTGGCAAGATATTGATTGAATTCCTGAATCCCATCACGGTGTGATTTGCTAGCCATCTTGTTCAGTCTCTGCATATCAATTTTCTCTTATTGTTACAGATACCGCGTTTTTGGCTGGTGTAAGATAATCATCATACTTTGCAACTTCTCCTTTCTTGTCATCTCTGTCTGTCTCTTTTATTTCCTCAGCAAAATCTGTTGTTGACAACACTGTATTCCTACCTGTCAACCTCCAAAATCAACAAACTCACAATTCTGTTAGTCCCATGATTGGAAAAGGATAATAATTTTCAATTTCGAGATATTCCCTCTATGTTTTGATAGTTTCCCTATACACTATTTACTTTTTCGGGCAACCATTTAATTTCCAACGACCAAGCACTGCTGATAAAAATTCGTAAACAATTGGATACATAATCTAATTTAATTTTCAAAAAAACAAAATAATGTTACAGTCAAAAGATCCAACTTTCGGCTCAAAATTTATCAACAATTCATGTGACTCGACAATTTGGCATATTGGAATTAAGAGAATTTAAAAACCTGAGATATGCCAAATACATATAATTCTTCGAATCAAGGTTTCAATTAGTTCGATGTTTTCATAATCTAACAAGATTCCATTTCTCAAAATCATACACGTCTTGTTAATGAAGGGTAAAAACTGATAAACACAAAGCAGGACAGGGCATAAAGGAACCTGTTATGAGATGGTGGTGATTCTTCTTCTTCTTCTTCTTCGCGATGCCCTTGACCCCTAGTGCTTTCCCTTTCAGCTTCAGCTTTTTAGTTAAATGGAACCAATAAATTGAGAGTGAGGCGACGAGGGAACCTCGGTTCCACCAAGAAGGCAAAGACACAGATAGAAGAGTGAGGCAACGAGGGAGGCAGGGGAGACGCCAGAGAGGACATCATGAGAAGGCGGCATGAAACTCGGTGGCAGCTGAGGCTGGGGAGTTGATGAAGGAGAAGAAACAGAACGTTAGGGAGAAGAGTGAGGACGGAGAGAGAAAAGAGACAGAAGATTGTCTTATTTGTTTTGACATTTCAGAAATTATAATACACCGTTAAACACAATAGAAATTATAATGATAAAAATAGACTCACTAAGTAATTTCCTCCTCTTTATATTAATTATTCTCTTTATAATAAAGAACATTTATTTAAATTTTTTCTCTAACATTCTGTTTATTTCACTCTTTATCTCTAAAAAAATATAAAAAGTGAGTTTTTTTTAATGAAAGAGAGTGATACTTTATTAAGTATTATTCATTGCTCTCTCTTATGACGGAAGAATATTGTTATTATAATTAATAAACTTATCAAAATACAGTAACGACATGCGAGGACGAGGAACATAAAGAAAATCATGAGTCCTAAAAGATTGTTATAATATATTCTTTGCAGCCCAATCATCACAAAGGTTATCTTATCGGAGAATAAAAAGGAGAGTAGTGTCCGTTGACGATAAGAGATATCGAATTCGAGCCACCAGGGCCTGATGATGACCAATCCAATGAGTATTCAATGTGCAAATATCTAATACCATCTTAGAGTTGGATTCCATAGATACATTGGACCAATTCTTTTCTAATATCAACTCAAGGCCGTTATGAATAGCCTGAAGCTCAGTGAACAAAAGGTGACATGAATGTTAGTTTTGATGCTCTAGTCCAATCATAAATGCATATTGTCATTTGATTTATCAGTTAATAAAGAGACATTTCATTTCATATCTTTGAAATATTATAATTGTAAAATATCCATGAATAGTTTATTTTTCTTTATGTCATCAAGTACGTGACTTAATAGTAAAATCTAAGATTAAAAGAATATTATTATAAATGTCTCTAATCGATTATTATTATAGGAATGATAATGAATTAAGATTAGTATGTTGCTAAGTAGATAATCATGTTTTACTGATTATGGATGTGAAGACATCACTTAGAACATAGATACATATTAAGGAACACGTATTTGACTGGCTCATTATGAAAGTACTTCATGGATTAATGTCACAAGAAGCTTTCATGATGTGTCGATTTTGAGTTTTCTGATTGAAACTCATTATCGACTCCTAAAGATGAATAACACGTTTTAGTCAAACATTATCCGTAACATGGTAATTATAAAGGCTACAATTGGATATATCATGAATTATGTAGATGAGTGATAGTGAGAGTGATGAATTTGTTCTTTTTATGAAGAGTGATATCTCCAGGTCACTTGATGAGTAGGATTGATTGAATGTATGCATACTCAAATGAATTGGTAAAGGGATTATCAATGTTATTTGTTATATCATTCTACTTGGGATCAAGAAACGTATTAAGCACATAAGGTTGACATGTGATCATACTTTATGCTTAATCTAGATATTGTGAGATAAAAGGACGAAATATCAAACTGTGAAAGGTAAACTCGGATCTTCGGCATCTACTCGATTTTGAGTTGTCATAATGTATTACTAGATAGCGCTTATGGACTTTGGGCCTGAGTTTTGGGACAAAGATTCATTGCCATTTTCAAGTGGGCCTATTGGGTCACACACTAAAGCGAGTTGGATTGGATCACAAATATTCTCTCTTTTGGTAATTTAATCATAATGATTAATTTGATTAATCATTAATAATTCAGCTTTGATGATTTAAGTCTTAAATATGATATAAGACATAAACATCAATGTAATGAGCTTTTAATATAAATCACTAATTATTAAGATTAAACATGTTTTGGGTTTATTATTATGTGTGATATAAATTTGGCCCATGTATTTTAATCAAATAGTGATTTATTTTATGATAATGTATCATATAATTAAAAACCCAATAACATTAAAAAACCTATATAAAACTTGGCAAGCATCCTATTTTGTAGGAGAAAATTTGGCCATACACACTCCTATAATATCAAACTGTGAAATGTAAACTCGAATCTCCGACATCCACTCGATTTTGGGTTGTCATAATGTATTACTAGATATCGCTTATAGACTTTGGGCCTGAGTTTTGGGACAAATGTTTATTGTTATTTTTTAGTGGGCCTATTGGGGCACGCACTAAAGCGAGTTGAATTTGATCACAAATATTTTCTCTTTTAGTAATTTAATTATAATGATTAATTTGATTAATCATTAATAATTCGGCTTTGATGATTTAAGTCTTAGATATGATATAAGACATAATCTATTAATGTAATAAATTTTTAATATAAATCACTAATTATTAAGATTAAATATGTTTTGGGTTTATTATTATGTGTGACATAAATTTGGCCTATGTATTTTAATCAAAGAGTGATTTATTTTATGATAATATATCATATAATTAAAAACCCAATAACATTAAAAAACCTATTTTGTAGGAGAAAATTCGGCCATACACACTCCTATGTTTTAGGAAAAACTCCGCACATTCCTATTTTTTAGGAGCCATAATTCTTGTGTGATATAGAGTTCTTATATTTGTATGACAAGTAAGAAGAAACCTAGTAAACTTATACTATGGTTTCACACAACTCTATATATATTTATAAATACACAAGGCCGAATTTCTTAATGCTTTTGAGGACTAGGCAATTTCCACATCAAAAGAGGGAAGAAAATTTGTGAGACTAGAATAGAGATTCACGTGCTAGTACACAAGACCAATCCAAGCAAACTCGTTCGTGTGAATACTTTTAGACATGTTCGCGCAAAGACAATGTGAGAGAAAGGGGATTCAATTTTGAATACTAAAAGCTACACCAACTGTCACGACCCATTCCCGGGACCGTGACCGGCGTACGATGCGGGCCGTCTATGGAAGCCCGACCCATCCCGCACAAGCCTTCCAGAGGTTCAAAATTCTATCCATCGTTTAATTTCCAAAACATTTATTGGATAAACATTTTTTATAATTAAAACAATTTATATATAACTCAATATATAAACATAAATCAAATGCATATAAACCATATAATCTGGTGAAATCAAATACAACAAATATATCAGAGTATACATACAACCCCAACACCCCACAATAATCTGGTAAGAAGCTTTACAAAATAACAGAAGTCCAGACAATAGGCATGACTAACCAAAATGCCTCCTCACGGGTGTCCAAGATGCGGAATGAACGCCGAAGCCAAAATCTGTGCACCTGGAAGATAGAATCATCCACAACAGAAAATAAAACGGGGGTGAATCCCAGTGAGGAATAACACT
>CAODLS011000620.1:0-14415 GCA_948243855.1 Flueggea neowawraea | reverse complement strand
TAATGAATTAAAGATTAGTATGTTCCTAAGTGGATAATCACGTTTTACTGATTATGGATTGAGATATCAACTTAGAACATAGATGCATGTTGGGGAACATGTATTAGACTGGTCCGCTATGAAAGCACTTCATGGATCGTTATCACAAAGTAGCTTTTATGCAGTGGTGATGTTTGAGTCCTCTGACTGAAACTCACTATCGACTCCTACATGAGGAATCACATGTTTTGACTTAATCAAATGTTATCCGTAACAGGGTAACAATAAAGGCTATGATTGGATATGTCATGAATCATTTGTTATATTAATCTACTCAAGATCAAGAAACACGCTAAGCTATATAAGGTTGACATGTGACCATGCCTTATTCTTAGATAAGATATCGGGTAACAAAAGGACTATACATCATACTGTGAGAGGTTAACTTGGATCACCGACAACCACTCAATTTTGGGTTGCCATAATGTATTACTGGATACCGTTTATGGACCTTGGGTCTAAAGGTTGGGACGAGACCCATTGCCAATTTCAAGTGGGCCTATAGGGTCACACACAAAGAACGAATTGAATTGATTACAAAATATTCTCTCTTAGTGATGAACACATTATTAATATGGCTAATTTGATTAATCAATAATAATTCAGGATTTTATAATTTATTTGTTAAATAAGATTTAATACATAGTTCATTAATGTGATGTGTTTTAATATGAATCACCTATCATCATGGGTTTAATTGTTTAATTATGTGTGACATAATTTAGCCCATGTATAAGATTTATATTATGGTAATGTATCATATAATTAAAAGCCCAATAAATATTAAGAAACCCATCATGAAATTCGGCGAAACCCAACGAGATTAGGGCATGAGGAATTTCGGCACAAGCCTTAAAAATAGGAAGGAATTTCGGCATTAACTTCCTATTTTTTAGGGATCACAATCCTTGTATGACAAGGAATGGAATTTGACACACATATGCACCTAATTAGGAGTTCTATTCTTGTATGACAAGGAAACCCTAATTAGGATGTAACTTAGTATGATTAGGAATGAATTTGGCTCTCTTCTTGTACTAAAGGAGAAAATCGAAACCTAGTATGACTAGGAATGAATTCAGCTCTCTTTTTGCACAAAGGGGAAAACCGAATGCTAGTAGGGCAAGGAGAAGGGGAAATTTGGTTCAAATGTGCTGCCTATCTAGGTCATCTCAAGTGCCAATAAATACACTTGTACCCATTGCCAATTGATCATCCCTTGGCCGAACTTGTGTGCCACAATTCAAAGAGAGAAAATAATTTTGCGAGCTTTAGAATAGTGATTCTAAAAGGTGCTAGTACACTGCAATCATTCCAAGGTAAGTTCGTTCATGTGGATACCTCTAGCCACGTTCGCAGAAAAGCAACGTGATTCCACAAAGGTGATTCGAGTTCTTGGTGCTAAGAGCTACATCAACATTTTCATTCAATCGTTCAATCAAGCCTTGGAGAAAGGTAAATCATCCATCCTTAATTATATATGTTGATATGCATGGGTCATTGGGGGAATTCAAGGCATTAAATTTTTGTTATATCCGCTGCCATGAATGCTTATGAATGTCATATTTGAGCTGTGAATTCCAACAATAGGTGCATCAATTGGATCTTTGTTATTGGGTACCTACACCACATCAGAAAAAGCAATCTTTTTTCCACGATGTGAGTTAGAACGACATTTAACCTTAGAGTCCTTAATTTCGACGCTATCAATCCTGGCTCTAAGAGTTAACACCCTATCATATACATCAACAATGGACCTAGCAATAGCTAAAAATGGTTGTCCTAGGATCAAAGGCGTTTCCAAATTACACATCATGTCAAGAATCATAAAATCAACAGGAAACATCAAATCACCTACCCTAACCAAAACATTCTCTATAATGCCTCTGGATGTGCAACAGATCTATTGGCTAATTACACAGTCACCCTAGTTGGTGTGGGTTCTCCTAAGTCCAAATTTTCAAACAAATCAAATGACATCACATTAACACTAGCACCCAAGTCAGCTAATGCATCATTAATATTCAAGCTACCAATAGTAAGAGGGATAAAGAAACTTCCTGGGTCCTTTAGCTTTGTTGGTAGCTCAGGTGATGTCTGATTGTGCTCCTGTCCTTCTTCCTCCTTGGTCTAGACCAAATATTGTTGCTCCTCTGTTTCAATGGTCAGTTTCTCACTAACACTCGAGGCGGCTTCCAAATGCTCTCTCTTAAAGGGTGCTGCAGGATAAGGAATGTGAGGCTTGTATTAGTGAAGCACCTTCTTTGGCTCTTTCTTCTGCTCATTCCCTACACAATCATACTTCTTGCTAACAAATATGACATGTACACGCTCCTTAGGATTCATCTCAGTGTTGCTCGGTAAGGATCCTGATCTCCTTTCAGATAGCAGCTGGGCTTTTTTGCCAATCTGATTCTCCATGTTGTGGAGGGATGCTCCTTGGTTTTGAATCAATATCCCCTGAGTTGAAAAGGTTGACTCTATCTGTGTAAATCGCTTTTCAGAGGCCTCCACATACTTAATCATTAGCTCCTCAAGATTTGGCTTTACTGGCTGTTGTGGCTGCTGATTTTGACCTCCCCACGATAAGTTCGGGTGATTCCTCCACCCCAAATTATAAGTTTTATTGTAGGGGTTGTTCTAAGGATTGTTCCCATGACCCATATAATTCACATGTTCCACATAATTCTGAGTCTGTTGGCCCTCAGTCATCTCACCACTCCCTACCTGAGCTGCTTGCTGTGCCACAGATAGTCCATCAATCTTCTTGCTCAGAGCCTCAACTTGCATAGCTAGAGCCGTCACTGCATCTACATTGTACACACCAACTGGCTTGCTTAGCTTAGAACGTGCTATGTGCCACTGATAATTTTTCATAGCCATATCCTTTATCAAATCCTGAGCAGCCTCTGGTGTCTTGTTATTCAGGGTACCTCCTACTGCAACATCAATCATCTGTCTATTACTGTGGTTCAAACCATTGTAAAAAGTCTGAACCTGCAACCATATCGGTAACTCGTGATGTGGAGATCTCCTCAATAACTCCTTGAACCTTTCCCAAGTATCATAGAGAGACTCTGACTCGATCTGTGCGTAGGAAGAGATGTCATTTTTGAGTTTTGCAGTCTTGGTAGGTGAAAAGTATTTCAGCAAGAACTTTTCTACCATATGATCCCAAGTAGTGATCGAACCCCTTGGAAAAGAATTAAGCCACTGCTTTGCTCTGGCTCTGAGTGAAAAATGGAAATAGCCTCAACATGATTACATCATTGGTGGCCCCATTGATCTTGAATGTGTCACATATCTCCAAAAATTTGGCCAAATAAGCATTCGGGTCCTCATCCTGCAACCCATCAAACTGCACAAATTGTTGCACCATCTGAATAACATTCAACTTTATTTCAAAGTTGTTGGCTGCAACAACTGGCCTCACAATGCTAGACTCAGTCCCCATCAAATTTGGTCTAGCATAATCTGACATAGTCATTGGCCGACCCAATGGATTTACTAGCCTTAGGTTTGCATTCAACTCCTCTCAATTATGAATGATCTATCGCACAGAGAATCTCTCGATTACTCATGTACGAATAAATATTGGAATCGAAAGGCTAGCAACAATCAATTCAATAATTCAATAATATAAATCATAATTGAGTCTCAATTCCATAAATAAAATGAATGAACAACAAAATCCAACAATCACATAGTCAATCTAGGGTTCATCACATATAGATGCACAGAGAGTTTAGTTCATAATTATTGAGATAATAACAAGGTGCAAAAGAAAACTAGAGAGGAAAGAAAAACCTATGATGAATCCTTCAATCCTTTCTTTCCAAATGCTCTCTGACCCTAAACTAGGTATTTTTGTATCCCAAAGTTGGCTCCCTCATTAGGTCTTTTAAAACTCACTTAAATAGCACGAATCAAGTATTTTGGGCAAGACACGACCTAGGATACGACCGTGTCTTCCCCCCTTCAGACCGTGTTTTGCTATATTTGCAGAAAAGTGTGGATTCTTGCATTACATGGCCACATGTTTTTTCCAGTGTCTTAGACCTTCTGCCCGTGTAATAAAGTTCTAGGTCGTGTCTTCCTCCAAACCATGAGAAACGTGTCATTCTTGCTCCATTCGGCCTCGTTCTTACTCCATTTCATCAATTCATCATCAATCAACCTACAAAACAGAATTCAAACCATAAAAGTACCAAAGCATATGATAAACACACAATTTATATTTAAAACAATATATAATCAAACACCACAACATGTATAAATAAGCGTTTATCAATGATTGTATCTATGTTTTGGTTATGGTTAGGCATAACATGGCTATCAAAATAGTTTTGGGACTAGTGCTTAGAAAGGGATTTAAATGTTGGGACATGAGATGTTAAAATTCCTAGAAATGCAAGAGTTATATATGATATAATTGAAAAGGAGTTTTTTACCTAAATAGCTAAGGTTAAGGACTAGCTCATCTGACTTAATTTTGAGTGAAATATGGATCTTGTACCCACTATGTTTAAAAACTTAAATTAAATTTAAGGATGTTAATTTTAGTGGGAGTATGCAAAAAACCTCTTATTAATCTTTGCATATTTTTTTATGTAGTTACAATGGCAACAAACAACAACACATCAACCTTTACTTTGCGATTGATCCTTGAGAAGGAGAAATTGAATGGGACTAACTTCCTTGATTGGTCTCAAACTTAAGAGTTGTTATTAAGAAAGAAAGAAAGAATTTTGTCCTAGATACAATGATTCCACAAGTAGCCACATCCAATGCACTTATTTTACAATTATCGAATTGTTATTATGTTCTTGCTATGAGTAAGAACATTATTTTTGTTTCTTATTTAGACAATGATGGTTTTCATTTTATTATTAAGAATAATAATCTTTCCATCTATCATGTGTAGATATTTTATGGTGTTGCAACCTTATCTTTTGGTCTCTATGTTTTAAACTTGGAACAAAGCAAACCCATCTATAACATTAATAAAAGGTTAAAATCAAATGATTTAAACCAAACTTACTTTTGACGTTGTCGTTTGGGCCATGCAAGTGAGAAACACATCTCAAAATTCCATAAAGATAGATTACTTGGCTCATTTGATTTCAAATCACTTGATAAATGTGAATCTTGTTTGTTAGAAAAAATGACTAAGAGTCCTTTTACACATAAAGGTGAAAGACCAATGATCTATTAGGCCTAATACATACTGATGTGTGCATACCTTTTAGTACAAGTGTTAGATGAGGTTATTTGTACTTCATTACTTTTACTGATGATTTTAGTAGATATGGATTTGTCTATCTTATGAGACATAAATCCAAATCATTTGAAAAGTTCAAGAATTCAAAGTGAAGTACAAAACCAACTTGGAAAGAATATCAAAACACTTCGATCTAATCAAGGTGGAGAATATTTAAGCCAAGATTTTGGCAATCATCTTAAATAGTGTGTGATTGTCTCACAACTTACTCCTCTCGAAATGCCCCAATGGAATGGCTTGTTCAAAAGAAGAAATCGAACTCTATTAGATATGGTTCGATCAATGATGAGTCAAATGGATCTTCCAATCTCATTTTGGGATTTTACCTTAAAAACTGTTGGTTTCATACTTAACTGAATTCCATCAAAAGACACCATATGAGATATGGAATCGAAAAAGGCCCATAATTTCCTTTCTAAAGATTTGGAGATGCAAAGGTTTAGTGAAACGAGAATTTTTTGAAAAGTTAGCACCTAAATCCGAGAAATGTATATTTGTGGGGTATCCAAAGGAAACGAGATGATACTATTTTTACAATCGTTCCAAGAACAAAGTGTTTATTGCTCGAAATGACGTCTTTTTGAAAAAGCAATTTATTTACAAAGGAATTAGTGGGAGTAAAGTACTTCTAGAATAAATAAAAGAATCACAAATAGCCGCTGAAGATAGGATAGAGATTTAAGATGACTCACAAGATGTTGTGGAGTCTGAATTTGTAACACAAGGCCCAAGAAAGACTAGTAGGACTCGTTACGAGCCTGAGGGATATGGATTTCTCATAACTGATAACAAAGGAATTGTTCTTGTTGATCACAATGAGCCTACAACCTACTAAGACGCGATTGTAGATCCAAATTTTGTAAAAGGGCATGAAGCCATGACATCAGAAATGCAATCTATATATGATAACCAAGTTTAGAACTTGGTGGATCCATCTGATGGAGCCAAGATCATTGATTGCAAATGGATTTACAAGTTAAAGGTCGATGGGATCTTTAAAGCAAGACTTGTTACAAAAGGTTTTAAACAAACTCATGGTATTGACTATGATGAACCCTTTTCACCAGTTGTCATGCTCAAATCCATTAGGATTATTCTTTCCATATCATCATATTATGATTATGAGATATTACAAGTAGATGTCAAAACTGCTTTCCCTAATAAAAGCCTCTTTGAGGATGTATATATGACACAACCTAAGGGTTTTATTGATCCTAAAAATCCTAGTAAGGTATGCAAACTTCAAAGATCCATTTATGGATTGAAGCAAACATCATGAAATTGGAATCTTTGTTTTGATAAAGCAGTCAAAGAGTTTGAATTTATCAAGAATGAAGATGAGCCTTGTGTATACAAGAAGGTTAATGGGAGTGTAGTAGTGTTCTTAGTTTTGTATGTTGATGACAATTTGATGACATTCCTACCTTGCAGAATGTCAAGACTTGGTTGGGAAAGTGTTTCTCAATGAAAGACTTAGGTGAAGCCTCGTGTATCCTAGGGATACAAATCTATAGAGATAGATCTAATAGGCTAATTGGACAAAGTCAAAGTGTGTATATTGATAAAGTGCTTAAAAGGTTTAGCATGTTGAACTCCAAGAAAGGAATGATTCCCATGGTTCTTGGAAAATTATTAAACAAGGCAGGTTGTCCAACAACAAGGCAAGCCAGATATTACATGAGTAGGATTCCATATGCTTCTGTAATTGGATGCATCATGTATGACATACTTTGTACACGCCCTGATGTCGCATTTGCTTTGAGCATGACTAGTATATTTCAGTCTGATCTAGGTGAAAGTCACTAGACCGAAGTCAAGAATATCGTTAAGTACTTGAGAAGAACTAATGATGTTTTCTTGGTCTATGGAGGACAAGAAGGCGAACTAGTCCTAAGTGGTTACACTGATGCTGGTTTTCAGTCTGACCATGATGATTTCAGATCGTAATCTAGTTATGTGTTTTGTTTGAATAAAGGTGTTGTCAGCTGGAAAAGCTCTAAGCAAGACACCGCAATTGATTCTACTCCAGAGTTTGAATACATAGTCGCATCAAACGCAGCAAATGAAGTTGTTTGGCTCAAGAAGTTAATCACTGGTTTGGATATCGTCCCAAGCATCGTAAACCCAGTAGACTTATATTGTGATAACAATGGGGCAATTGCTCAAGCCAAATAACCCAGATGACATCAAAGAACTAAATGCATACTTAGCAGGTTTCATCTCATTCGAGAGATAGTCGAAAGATGAGACATTAAGATATACAGAATTGATATTGTTGAACCAATGATCGTTAACATTTGGATCCCTTTTTGTTTTGATGATGAACAAAATTAAGTTTGACATTTGAACATTTGTTCAAGGCTAACTCGAGTTATATATTAGTCCAACTCGAGTTATTGAAGTAACCATCGCGTCCAGAAGTGAAGAAGAAAAATCAGACCATCAGGTGCAAATATTCAACTCGAGTTATTAAAGAGACAACTTGAGTTATATTAGGGCTAGGCAACTCGAGTTACATGAATGACCAACTTGAGTTATTCAATATCCAAGCAACTTGAGTTATATTGTTTCAATTGGAGTAAGACAACTTTCCAAGGTCGATGTTCAAAAGCAATAACTCGAGTTAAAAAGAAGCCAACTTGAGTTAATTAGCAGCTACACAACTCGAGTTATCAAGAATACCAACTCCAGTTAAATATTATGGGGTATCAGAGGTATAAATTCAACTCGAGTTACATTATCTACAACTTAGAGAAATCAATGAAACAGGAAGCATGAGATTGAAGGCTAACTCGAGTTAGAATATGGATAACTCGAGTTATCAGTGGAGACAAAATGATTATACCTAGGACTAACAAGATCAGAGTTCAAAAGTTGAGGGTTGGTGGTCCTAATGCTAACATCTATGGATAACTCGAGTTAGAGGTTTGCCTACTTGAGTAAGAGGTGCATAAATTGTAATGTTCATAATGGCTAACTTGAGTTAGTTAAGTGCCTACTCGAGTTAGACAAGGTGTCAGTACATTAAATGTTATGGTTACTCTATCTCACAACAACTCTAATCAATTCTCCTAAGTCTCTTTCAACTTCCAAAGGTATAAATACATACAAGAGACCACAGAAACATAAGAACAACAACTTGGAATTATCTAGCAACATCATCAAGCCTTCAATTGTTCTTATTGACAAATCATTCATATTTCTCTCAAGAGTGCTTTTACACTTGCAATTCCTTTCTTGCTTGAGAGTGATATATTATATTTTTGTCCTTCAATTCAAATAAAAATCATTGTAATAGAGAGAGAATATTTTTCTTGTTTGTCTTGAAAATAAGGGTTGTATTTGAGTGGTTTAATCTTGCACCTAAGAAATAAGAGTGTGTAGAGGTTGTCTTCACCCATTGAAGAAGGAAGTTGTTAGTGGATTCAAAATCTCAAGGGGAAGGTTAAGGAGTGGATATAGGCTAAGAGAGTTGAACCACTATAAACATTGGCTTTGATTTCTCTAACCCTTCTCTCTTTACATTTATTATTTTTGCAAATTGGTTCATTGCTCTTACTTTGTTTTAACTCATATTGATTATTGAAAAACATTTTTAAATCAGTTTTAAAGTTAGAAATCCAATTCACCCCCTCTTGGATTGCCATTTTGGACCTACAATTGGTATTAGAGCTCAATCTCTTCATATTTGTTTCACAACAGAAGAAAAAAGATACAAATGGCATCCATGAATAATGTTTCTAAATATGAAGGTTTGGCCACTAACCGAGTTCCTTTTTTTGATGGTAGTGATTACATATATTGGAAGACACGAATGATGACATTCATGAAGTCGGAAAGCACCAATTTTTTGGATGTTGTTGAAGATGGATCATATGTTCCTACAGTTGACTCTCAGTTTTGATGATTTTTACAAAACATGTGAAAAAGTTAAGCAATGCACGTTGCAGCCAATGTTAAGCACATTGCAGTATGATCAACGTGCGTTTGATTTGTTACAAGTAACGTTTCATACCAAAGGAATTATGGGTTTTCCAGCTGAGGTACAAGTCGTGCAACATAAGATACAAGTCATGTTATCGAGTTGAACTAAGGAGGCAGTAGGTATCTGAAACATACAAGGCATGTTGCATGAAGCTTAAGTCACATTATATGGATGAGGTGCTCTCAGCATAAATTGTACTTATCTACAAGTCACGTTGTAGAGCCTACAAGTCACATTATGTTAATGAAGTGCTCTCAAAATTAATTGTACTTGTGTACAAGTCACGTTGTAGACTATAAAAGTCACATTGACGAGAATGCGCATCGGACTTGAAGTCGACTTGCAAGCAATGGAAATGGACATTGTACTTTATTTCAAGTCACGTTGTGAGTAAATGAGTCATTTTTGAAATCATTTCTCAACGTACGTTGCAAGCATATACAAGTCACGTTGAAGGAAGTGATGTCAGCATCTGACAAGTCGGTGCCTCATGATTCAAATTTGAATATTCTCTGATACATTGCGCAATCACGTGACAGAATCAAAGGAGCAATCTTTGGAGATCGACAACACACGTTCTAGGATCAAGCGCCATATACAATGCACACTAAGGAATGATCAATGCACGTTGGAAATGGACACAAGTTGTGAGAAGAAAAATTTCATGTGAGCATTTTGGATGGAGACTCAAGTCACGTTGCATAAACATAAGATACATTACATTGTGCAACATTTGAGGCCAAAACATCAGAGTTGGATGCAAGACACGTTGAAAGGAATCAAGTCATGGTGTACATCAATGGGACATTTACAACGCACATTGCATGGGATACAATGCACGTTGTACATGCTGATGTCATCAAAAATAGATTTTTTTTTCTTATCTCTTAACGGCTATTTCAAGTCTCACAATGGCTACATTTTGAAGTATACCTATAAATAGAGGTACACACTTCAGAGACAAGTAGAGAACGCATTGAGAGTGTGCCCAAGCCTTGCTAATTTCATTCTTGACTTTCCCTCTGTAAGTGTTTTCAAGTTCTTACACCACACTAAGCTTTTGTGTTGCTATTTGCTTTGAGAGTTGGTGTGAGAATATTATTCTCATTCTGTTAAACCTTGTGTAATCAAGCTTTGGTTGTGAAGCTTATAGGTAGAATAGGTTTGTTTGTTTGTTGCCCTTGAAAACAAGTGATTATTGGTTTTCTTGTTGAGCTAGTGAAAAACAAGTGGTTGTAAAGGTTTCTTGGAGCCTGAAAAATAAGAGGTTGTAGCAGTTTGCCTCCACCCGCAAGTGAGGAAGTGATAGTGGATTGAAATTCTCTAATTGAGGCTAGAGGAGTGGACGTAGGTCAAGGAGGACCGAACCACTATAAATCTTGAATTTTTTCTCTATCCCTTACTTATTTTCATTTTAGTTTCTATGGTTGTGTGTTGGATTTAGCTATCAACTTTTGTTTTTCAAAATATTTTCAAAAGTTTTAAAAAGTTTTTATACTTAGCAAGAAATCTAATTCACCCCCTCTTGGATAGCCATATTGGGATTACAATTGGTATCAAAGATAAGGCTCAATATTTTAAGGTTTAACAACCTTGAGTATATGATCCAAAATGGCATCCATGGGAGATATATCTAAATATGAAGGTTTGGCTACTAACTGAGGTCCTTTATTTGATGGCAGCGATTATGTTTATTGGAAGACAAGAATGATGGTCTTCTTAAGGTGTGAAGCTGAAGAAGTATAGGATGCAGTAGAGACGGATCCCTATATTCCTGTGAACATAGTAGATGGAGAAGAAATCTTGAAACCAAAAGCTGAATGGACAGACCGTGACAAAGAAATTGTGCGATACAACAATAAGGCCATGCACATTTTGTTTTGTTCCTTGAGAAAAACGCAATTCAATAAGGTCCAGTAGTGTTCTACTGCTCATGAGATTTGGATAACCTATAAAATCACATATGAAGGAACAACCCAAATGAAGGAGAGCAAGGTCTCACTTCTTGTTCATAAGTATGAGCTTTTCAAGATGAAAGAAGAAGGAATCCAAGAGATGTTCGATCGCTTCAATGACATTCTAAATGGATTGAAAGCTCTTGGGGAGACATAATCAAACTCAGAGCTTGTTAGAAAATATTTGAGGGCATTACCTAAATCTTGGGCATCCAAGAAAGTTGCAATTTTTGAAGCAAAGTATCTCAATAAGTTACCTTTGGAAGAACTACTTGGATCTCTTCTCACTCATGAGATGGGATTGTATGAACATGAAGAGCAAGATCCAAAAATGACAAGACAAGAGGAATTGCTTTAAAATCTAAAGTGGTTGAAGATTCTGAAATTGAAGAGGAAAGTGAAAGTGATGATGAGGAAATTGCCATGTATGCAAGAAGATTCAAGCGGTTCATGAAGAAGAACAAGCCATGGAATAAGAACAAGAACCAAAATAGTAAAGATGAGCCAAAGAAGGAATTCAAGAATGACTCTAAGAAGGAAAGCTCAATCATTTGCTACAATTGCAAATCGGGCCATGTCAAGTAAGAGTGTACTCTTCCCAAGAAATTCTCAAAATATTCAAAGAAGAAGAGGGGAAAGGCCATGAAGGCAACTTGGAGTGATAATGATGAGTCAAGCTCGGATGAAAATGAAGAGATAGAGAAGATGGCAAACCTATGTCTAATGGCCAAGGAACATGATTCATCCAGTGATGAAGATGATGAGGTATATGATCTTTACACTTTTGATGAATTGCAAGATGCTTTTGATGATTTAAGAAGTAAATTTGAGGAACTTGGAAGTAGGCATATTGCTTTGAAAAAGAGTTTTTCAAAACTTAAAGCTAAGGTGAAATCCTTAGAAAAGGAAAATGAAGTTCTTATGAATGAAAATCTATTTTGAAGAAAAGTGTTGATGATTTCTCATCCATTGCTCATCCATTGCCACAAAGCTCACCAATGGAAAGCAAAACCTTGAGAAACTCTTAAGTTCTCAAAGACAATCCGTATCCAAGTATGGCTTAGGCTATATTCCTTTTTCAACTAAAAAGAGTTCAAAAACAGTTTTTATGAAACAAGGATTTTCAAAAGATGATGCATATCCTTATTGTGACATTAATGGTCATTATGCTTACTTTTGCAAATTGAGGCAGCTTAGGTATGTTGGGGTTAAATGAATTTGGGTTCCAAAAGGAACAATCTTACCCAACTTAGTGATTACTAACCCAAAAGGACCAAAAAAGGCTTGGGTACCAATTTCAAAAGTTTGATGTGTCATTGTAGGTATGTATGAGAGCTAAGACCAAGAAGAACATGTGGTATCTTAATAGTGGTTGCTCTCACCACGTGATCGGAGACAAAGCCATGTTCTTAACTATTTCACCTAAAGATGGAGGATATGTTACCTTTGGTGATAATGGTAAAGGTAAGATAGTTGAAGAAGGTAAGGTTGGTAAGTCCCCTAATCCTACCATTGATGATGTTTTGCTTGTAAATGGCTTAAAACACAATTTGTTAAGCATAAATCGGTTTTGTGATAAAAATTGCAAAGTGAATTTTAACCAAATAGGTGTGTTGTATATGATGAAAATGATTGTGCTTTATTTGTTGGTTCTAGACATAATAATATCTATGTTGTTGACTTGTTTGATTCAAAAACTTTCAATGAAAAATGCCTTGTTAGTGTCGATGATGATACATGGTTGTAACATAGAAGGTTAGGACATGCTAGCATGCGTACCATTTCAAAATTTTCAAGAAAAGATTTAATAAAAGGTTTGCCAAAAATTAGATTTGAAAAGGATTTAGTAGGTGATGCATGTGTTAAAGGATTTAGTATCTGATGAATGTTTTGTGATTGCTAATGATTATTCACGTTTTACATGGGTTTTCTTTTTAGCACATAAAAATGAAAATTTTCATACATTTGCATCATACAGCAAGAGAGTCCAAAATGAAAAAGGCTACACCATTACCTCCATTAAGAGTGATAGAGGTGGAGAATTCTCATGTGAGCCATTTGAACCATATTGTGAGGAGCATTGTATTTTGCATAATTTTTCTGCTCCAAGGACACGTCAACAAAATAGAGTTGTTGAGAGGAAAAATAGGACTTTGCTAGAAATGGCAAGGACAATGCTAAATGAGAATAATTTGCCAAAGTATTTTTGGGCAAATGATGTAAATACAACATGCTATATAGTGAATAGGGCTCATATTCACTCTATACTCAAAAAGACTCCTTATGAGTTATGAAAGGGTAGGTTGCCCAATATATCTTATTTTCATACTTTTTGTTGCAAATGTTTTGTCAACAACAATGGAAAGGAAGCCCTAGGAAAGTTTGATGCTAAATCCGATGAGAGTATTCTCCTTGGTTATTCATCAATTAGTAAGGCATATAGAGTCTTTAACAAAAGACTTGAGAATGTTGAAGAATCAATTCATGTCATTTTTTATGAAATTAACCATCTTTCTTCTAAAATTGTTGTTGATGATGATGATGTAGGTACTAGAAGCAAATTCGAGAATCTAAACTTGAATGAAAAAGATGATTCAACAAAGCAAAGCAAAGATGATTAAAAGATTGAACAATCAAAGGAATTGCCAAAGGAGTGGAGATATGCTAAAGATCACCCTAAAGCGCTTATTATTGGTGATACTACAAAAGGAGTAGTCACAAGATCAACTCTCAAGAATATTGCAAACTTTGTTTTCATCTCCAAAATAGTTCCAAAGAATGTTAATGATGCTCTAGAAGATGAATGTTGGATTCAATCTATGCAAGCAGAGCTAAATCAATTTGAAAGGAATCAAGTATGGGAACTTGTCCCAAGATTGGATGGAGTCATGGTGATTGGAACCAAATGGTTGTTTAGGAACAAAGAAAATGAAGAAGGAGAAGTTGTCACAAATAAATCCAAAATTGTAGCTCAAGGATATCTTCAAGAAGAAGGAATTGACTTTGAAGAATCATTTGCTCTAGTGGCTAGACTTAAAGCTATCAGAATTCTCTGTGCATATGCATGCTTCAAGGACTTCAAATTATTCCAAATGGATGTGAAGAGCGCTTTCTTGAATGGGTACATCAAGGAAGAGGTATATGTGGAACAATCG
>CAODLS011000611.1:0-10246 GCA_948243855.1 Flueggea neowawraea | reverse complement strand
ATGAAGTGCCATATGCAATGCACATTAAGGCATGATCAATGCACGTTGCAAATGGACACAAGTCACGTTGTAAGAAGAAAATTTTCAGGTGAGCATTCTGGATGGAGACTCAAGTCACGTTGCATAAACACAAGATACATTATATTATATAACATTTTAGGCCGAAGAATCAGAGTTGGATGCAAGACATGTTGAATGGAAGCAAGTTACGTTGTATGTCAATGGGACATTTACAACACACGTTGCATGGGATACAATGCACGTTGTACCAACTGATGTCATCAAAATCAGAATTTCTTTCTCGTCTCTTAACGGCTATTTCAAGTCTCACAACGGCTACATTTTGGAGTCTACCAGAGAACTCATTGAGAGTGTGCCCAAACTTTCCTAATTTTATTCTTGACTTTCTCTCTCTAAGTGTTTTCAAGTTCTTACACCACAACTAAGCTTTTGTGTTGATATTTGATTTGAGAGTTGGTGTGAGAATATCATTCTCGTTCTATTAAACCATTTGTAATCAAGCTTTGGTTGTAAAACTTGTGGGTAGAATAGGTTTGCTTGTTTGTTGCCTTTGAAAAACAAGTGGTTGTTGGTTTTCTTGATGAGCCAGTTAAAAATAAGTGGTTGTAAAGGTTTTCTTGTGAGCATGAAAAACAAGAGGTTATAACGGTTTGCCTCCACCCGCAAGTGAGGAAGAAATAGTGGATTGAAATTCTTTAGTTGAGGCTAGAGGAGTGGACGTAGGTCAAGGAGGACCGAACCACTATAAATCTTGAATTTGCTTTCTCTATCCCTTACTTTTTTTCATTTTAGTTTCTGAGGTTATGTGTGTTGGATTGAGCTATTCATTTTCGTTTTTCAAAATATTGCAAAAAGTTTTAAAAAGGCTTTTATACTTAGCAAGAAATCCAAATCACTCCCCTATTGGTTAGCCATATTGGGATTACACCTAGCTCTCGTTTGTCACCCTCCCATCCTCTGTCGCTTCTCTTTCTTTGTCGTTCCTCTCTTTCCAGTGTGACAAGTCTTTTTTTGCTTCGTCGCCTCCCTGCTCTCAATGTTTCAATCTCGCGTTCCTCAACTTCGATCTTCGTGCCCTGGCATTAGATCTCAACGTCGTGCTTCTTCCTCTGCGTTGCTCTCTTAATCTCTGTCTCACCTCCTACAGTCTCTTCTGCATCACGCTTCTGGCTTTGCAACTGACATGGACGACGACGTGGAGGAGATTAGGGGCAGCGACTAGGATTGAAACCCCAGCTGCCGCCTTTTGTTTGGTTGTATTAAATTATGAAAGTGCGCTCGTTTTTTTTCTTTCATAAAAGTCTTTTTTTTTTGTTTATTCATGTATGCTTTTGTGAGACATAATGGTTTAGGTTGATTTTGTCGACTTTGCTTATTTTTGTTGAGTTTGATTGATTTTGTGCAAGGGTGATTACATTTGGAGACCTTCGTAGACTTTTGGAGATCAAATTAATTATCATTAAATAAAGTAAAATTCGTAAAAATATATACAAATAATTGAGCTCAATTAAAAAATATATTACACTAAAATTTGTTTATTGAATCAATTTTTTTTTATAAAAAAAATTATGCGAATTAGACACTTTTGGAGACTTTCTGAATTAAACCAAACTTCTTATAAAAAAATTGCAAAATCCCTTTTGGAGAGCTTTTGAGACTTTTAGAGACCTATTTTGGAGACTTCCGGAGACTTTCTAGGAAATTATATAATTTTTTAACTAAAATTCATTTTTCCGCAAAAAATTAATTTCTCACGAAAATATCGCGATTTCTCGCCAATATGGTATTTTTCAAATGAGTAATATTTTTCTGACATTTTTAAAACTGGTATGTTTGAAAAATATGTTTCAAAATCAATATTTTGTTTTGATATAAAAGTGTGATTTCCCTAAAGTGTAAATCATGATTGTAGAACGAGATCAATTAATAAGCCCAATTGAGCAAGCTTGGAAGAGTGAGTTTCTTATTTCTTTAGGAAGGCCCAAATAACACTATTATATAAAGTGCTAATAAAACCCTAAAGAGGGTTAATCTTCTTTAGAAAGAAAACTTCAACATACATAAAAAGAAAAACCTCTCAACATAGAGAGAGAGGCTGACGACCTTGGATGCACCAAAGGAGAGTATTTTGTCTTCTTCATCCCCACCAAATCCTGCACTGATAGATGTATGGCATCTAGATTGAGAATTAGTCGAGCACTCTCGTTGGTAATGCCGATCATGTTTTTCTTAAGAGACCGACAAACAATCTGTCCACTTCTGCTGATACTCAACATTCATTCCACTTTGTATTGAGGTTAGTAACTCAAACAGTCTATTTTATTGTCAGTTAGGTAGACCGGTATAGGCACCTTCATTAGTATCAAAGCATCAGGTAAGAATTTACATATTTTGAATTTAAATTCGTGTTGGTCTCTGTGCGGCAATGCCTACTGCAATTTTATTGTATTCAAATTCTGTTTTTATTTTCTGTTTTGATTTGAGTCCGTTAGGAGCCAAATATTTTAAAGTTGGAATTTCAAAATTTTGACACCACCATTGAAATTAGTGACATCGATTACATAACCTACCATAGTTTCTTGATCGAAATCTATTGGGAAGACCGTTAAAAATTTGAAAAATGGATCTATTTCAGTCTGTGATGTGGAAGAAACTGTTTTGTTGCTTGTGAGTCATTAGGGTTGATGTTTCAATTTCTGATTGGCTCAACCACCCTTTAACTATCATTTAAAACGCAACATCTAGTGTTGTGTTGTCATTAGGTCTTACAACAAAATAATACACATTTGCTAGTTAGAGAGGTGATGTGGACAAGAGGGACATCCATGTCTGTTATACGCTCTTGCTTAGTAGAAAATCTACTCCATGTAATAGTGAGGAACATATATAAGTGTATGGCAAGAGAAGTTGAGACCACAACGTTGAGCCATTTATGGTCAACATGTGAATTCCTTCTAAGTTTTGTTGATTAACAAAACATTTGATAAAGTTATCTAAGCACATTATCCAACCCCTACGCACGTTGCTCTATGATCTACTCACGCTGATATGATTGGAAGCATAATGGGTTATTTAAGATTGGAGACAATGCACATAGCTCATATGCAAAGCACACAGCTTAAGGTCAACGCACGTAGAACAAAAATGTAGGAAGGCACTACTATGTTACTAAGCTGGTAGCAAGCTATTCAATGCGAGTAGACACTTTGTATCAGAATACAAAAAACTCTAGAATTTCTCTAAGCATGTTGAGGTATGCTCAGTGCATGTATATGGGAAACAAAGTTATTTTGGTTTGGAACCAGATTCTATCAACGCACGTAGCTAATGGCCAAAATCCGTAGTCAAGATTTCAATTCCAAATGAAGAAATTTGAAAAAGGCTCACAGATCAAGGCATAGGCACGTTGAATGCCGTTTCAATGCACGTAAATGATTAAATATGGCACCTTTGATGAAAATAAGCTATGCACATAGTAACGTCGCAAAGCGCGTAGATGAGGATGTGATCAAGTCCTGACAAAGTCGTTATAAGCTCCTCAAAAATTTCAAATTTGAATATTCCTCTTACAAAATAACGTGGAATCAAATGTGTGATCTTGGAAATCGATGGCACACTTCACATATCTGTTATAAGCGCACATAGCTCACATCCTACGCACACAGAAGAGGGTCTAAGTGCGTAGAGGCCAAAATTCATGAAACATTAGTTATTGGGTTCCACGCAAAGCACTTAGATGAAGAAGAAAGTGCACAGAACTCTGATGGATTTAAGACCTATGCACGTAAAGGTGAATCTACGCACGTAGTGAATGGTGACATCATTTAAAATCATAATTTTGCCATTTTCTCACAACGGCTAGTTTAGGGTTCACAATGGCTAGATTTTGGAGATTGCCTATAAATAGACTTGTCCAGACCAAAAGAAAAAAAGAATGATATTGAGAGAAGTGTCCAAGCTTTACTAATTGATTCTTGATTTTCTCTCTCTATTTGTTCTTGAGTTTTGCAAACCAACTGAGCTTTGATTTGCTATTTGCTTACTAGTTTAGTGTGGGATATTGTTTAAAATATAGTAATCTACTTCTAATCAAGCTTTGGTGTTAAGCTTGAAGGGTAGTTTAGGTTTCCTTGTTTGGTTCCTTGAAAAATAAGAGAGGTAAATGTTTTCTTGTTTAGGCTTGCAAAAACAAAGTGTAAAGGTTTTCATTTGCCCACTAAGAGAGGAGATTGTTTAGTAGATTCTAAAATCTCGGGCTAAGGCTTGAGGAATGGACGTAGGTCAAGGAGGACCGAACCACTATAAATCTGGACTTTGAACCAATATAGATCTCTTCTTACTCATGAGATGAGTATGAAAGAGGAAGAAGAACATGGAGCTAAACATGATAGAAGAAGAGGTGTTGCTCTCAAATTAAAAGTGGTTGAAGAATCCGAAGAAGATTAATATAATGATGATGAAGAGATAGCTATGTATGCATGAAGATTAAAAAAAATTGGGTATCCAACGAATTATTGTTTTGATCTTAGTGGTTATAGTGATGTTGATCATGCAGAAATCCAATTAGATAGGAAGAGCACTTCGGGTACATGCCAATTCTTGAGTAATGCACTTGTATCTTGGTTTTCAAAGAAGCGAAATTGTGTTGCTCTATTTATTGCTGAATCTGAATATGTAACAACTGTTAGTTGCGTTGCACAAATTTTGTGGATCAAACAACAACTCCTTGATTTCAAAATTGAGTTTTCAAAAATCCCTATATATAAGTGTAGTAAATATTTCTAAAAATCCAATTCAACATTGTAGGACCAAGCATATAAACATAAAGCATCATTTTATCTGTGATCATGTACTCAAGGGAGACATAGAATTTGAATTTGTTTCTACAAATGATCAATTTGCTTATATTTTAACAAAACCTCTTACAAAAATTTTTTGCATCCATTCGTAGACACAGTGGAATTTATGATTTGAATGAGTTTTGAGTGACAATATTTATGCATAATTTTATGTTCATATGCATTCATACATATGTATCAAAATAGCTCATGTGCCAAAATGAAGTCACTAAGGTTGAAAGAAAAAATGTGCTAAGTATCAAGATTTGTCATGCTTCTACGCGCTTTGAGGTATATATAAAGCATGTAGGAGAATACTTCGTTCCATCCAGATTTATCAGGTTTTGGCAACCAAGTGCTTTCAAAGAATTGCTAAGAACGTATATCTTTATGGTTGATTTCTAAAGAAATGTTATGCACGTTGGATATGTGTGGTAAGCACGTAGATCATCACGAGTGATTACTGGAGTGTTTCTGGAAGTTGTGCTACGCACCTTGGATGTGTTCTAGGAATGTTGTTGGGAAACAATGTATTTTTTAAGTATAAGGTATTTGTCATCTAAATGCTTTGAGGTTTGGTCAAAACACGGAGAACTATTTGTTGCTACTAGATCAAATTTTTAGAAAGAGCTACACACTTTGTATGGTGTTAAAGCAAGTAGCATATGAGGCAGAAGCACTGAATTCAGAATTGTTTGTTCTACGAACGTAAAAGGTGTACAAAGCATGCAGAAGTGTTGCTTGGTGATATGCATAGAAAGGTTAATGCGCGTAATGCAAAATGAAAATGGCAACAAAGTACGTAGAAGATGGAGAAAGTACGTAGATGCCAAAATGTTTTCTAAGCACTAGAATGTTGGTGTTGCATATGTAGAGCTTGACCAACTATCTAAACAGTTTCTTTCAGAATTCTTGAAGCCTCGATTAGGGATGTAGTTGGCTAGTCAAAGTAGGTAGGTCTGCACTAACTTATTTATCAATGTACGTATACTACTTGCTACACACGTAGGTCAATTTTTACCAGTTGAAAAATTGGAGCCACACTTTCCCTCTGACTTTTTCATTTTCAGATATGAAACAAAAATTACTCCCGCCTAGCCTTTCCCACCCAAATTGATAAATAAAAACCCACTCAGAAAACCTACTTCATCCATTTCAAACACTTGCAAACCCAATTTCTCTCAGATTTTACCCAATTCTGAAACCTTAATGCACCTTAAACCCTAGCTCTCGTACGTAGTAGCTTCAGTGCTCTGATTTCAAAGATGACTAAGAGGATTGAGGAACGATCCAAGAAGAGTCTCGGAGGAAAGAAATCAGAGAAAAGAGCGTCGTCTAAGGGAGTCAATGTTGGAATTCGTGACTAAATATGACATTCATACAAGGATAACACAACAGAAATAAGAAAAAAATTTATCCTAGAATTCCACCAAGGATCCATGCATATCAACATCAATGATTATGGTTAATGATTTTACCTTAAAATCAAAGCTCGATGTGTGAATGGTAAGTGGAGTGTTGATGTAGCTTTTAATGTTTAGAACTCGAACCCACAAATCTTCACGTTGCCTTTGCGCGAACGTGTCTAGAGGTATCCACATGAACGGACTCACTTGGATTGGCGATGTGTACTAGCACGAAGAATCTATGTTCTAGACTCACAATTTTTCTCTTCTTTTGGTGTGAACATTTTGGCCAAGCCCTCATCAAACCCTTGAAAAATTCAGCCAACCCAATATACATATATATAGAGGCGTTTTGAAACCCTAGTTTAAGTTTGCTAGGTTTCTTCTTACTTGTCGAACAAGCATAAGAACTCCTTATCACACAAAAATACAAGCTCCTAAAAAATAGGAGTGTGTGCCGAATTTTGTCTAGGGTTTATTAATGTTATTGGGCTTTTAATTACATGATACATTATCACTTAATAAATCACTCTCTTAATTATACATGTGGGCCCAATTAATATGTCACACATAAGAATAAGCCCAAATATATTTAACTTAATAATAAGTTATTTATATTAAAAACTCATTACATTAATGGATAATATCTCATATTATATTTATGACATAAATCATAATACCCTGAATTATAAATAATTAATCAACTTAATTATTTTAATAATTCAATTACCATAAGAGAGAATATATGTGAATCAATCCAATTCGTTCTTGTGTGTAACCCAATATGCCCACTCGAAAATGGCAATGGACTTCGTCCCAAAACTCGGGCGAAAAGTCCATAAGAGGTATCTAGTAATACATTATGGCAACCCATAATCGAGTGGATGTCGGTGATCCGAGTTTACCTTTTACAGTTTGATATTTAGTCTTTTTGTCTCACGATATCTCCATTAAACATAAGGCATGGAAACATGTGAACCTTATATAGCTCAATTTGTTTCTTGATTCCAATGAGATTGATATAAGAAATGACATTGATAACCCTTTATCAATTCATTCGAGTATGTATATATTCCATCAATCCTACTCATCAAGTAGCGTAAAGATAACACTCTTCATAAGAGGAACAAATTCATCACTCTCACTATCACTCCTCTACAAGATTTATGATATATCCAATCTTAGCCTTTATGGTTACCCTCTTACAGATAACATTTGACCATGTCAAAATATGCGATTCCTCATGTAGGAGTTGATAGTGAGTTTCAGTCAAATGAATCAAACATCACCACTGCATGAAAGCAACTTGTGACATAGATCATTGAAGTACTTTCATAGCTGGCATGTCCAATACATGTTCTCCAACATATATATATGCTCTTAGTGATATCCTATATCCATAATCAGTAAAATGTGATTATCAACTTACCAACATACTAACATTGATTTGTTATCATTCCCATGATAACAAACGATTAGGGAGATTTAGAATAGTATTCCTTTTACCTTATGGTTTTACTATCAAGTCAGACTTGATGACATAAGTAAGAATAAACTATTCATAGAGGTTTTATCTTCATAAAACATATAATATTTCATAGATATGAAATGAAATGTCTCTTTATTAATTGATAAATCAAATGACAATGCTTATAAATGATTGGACTAGAGCACCAAAACTAACAGTCTCCCACTTGCACTAGTCACAATCAGGAGCGAACCTAATACCTAAAAACCTAACAAGTCTTTCATATTTCAGTTCTGGGAAGCCTTTCTCAAAGGATCTGTTACATTGTCATTGGTGTCAACTTTACATATCTTAACACCACCTCTTTAGACTTACTCTTGAATAATGGTGAAAACGTCTAAGTATATGTTTGGTTATTTGTGTTATGACAACACAAGTCTACTAGGTTTGCCACTAGTAATGAATTTCTTGAGCCAAACAACTTCCTATGTTGCATCTAATGCGGCTATGTACTAAGACTTTGTAGTATAATTGACCATTATTTTCTTGGAAATCAACATGCTAAACCCCTTTTAGCATTTTATCAACGTTCACACTTTCACTTAGTCTAATTAGCCTCTTCGTTCTATCTCTATAGATTTGTATCCCTAGGAAACGTGAGGCTTTACCTAAGTCTTTCTTTGCAAAATGCTTTCTTAATCATGTCTTGAAACTCTTAAAGGTTGGAACATCGTTTCCAATGATTAAGATGTCATTAACATACAGTACTAAGAATATTACCGCACTCCTACTAACCTACTTGTGTACGCAAGGCTTATCTTCATTCCTGATGAATCCAAACTCTTTGAATCCTTCATTAAAACGAAGATTCCAACTTTGGGATGCTGGCTTCAACCCATAAATAGATCTTTGAAGCTTGCGTACCCTCTTAGGATTCTTAGGATCTACAAAACCCTCAGGTTGTGTCGTGTACACATCCTCGAGGATATTTTCGTTTAGGAAAGCAGTTTTGACATCCATTTGTCATATCTCATAGTCATAATATGGTGTTATGACAAGAAGAATCCTTATGGATTTGAGCATTAATACTGGTGAAAAGGTTTCATCATAGTTAATACCATGAGATTGTCTAAAATCTTTTGCAACAAGTCTTGCTTTGAAGATCCCATCGACTTCTAACTTGTAAATCCATTTGTAATCAATGACCTTGGCTCCATCAGGTGGATCCACTAATTTCCAAACTTGGTTGTTATACATGGATTGCATTTCTAATTTCATGGCTTTATGCCATCTTACAGAATTAGGATCTACAAGCGCCTTTTGGTAGGTTGTAGGATCATTATGATTTACAAGAACAATTCCTTTATCGTCAGTTATGAGAAATCCATATCTATCAGGATCGTGGCGAGTCCTACCAGACCTTCTTGAGCCTTGTGTTACGAATTCAGACTCTATAACATCTTGTTAGTCGCTTTGAATCTCTATTCTATCTTCAACGGTTATTTGTGGTTCTTTTACTTCTTCTAGGAGTACTTTGCTCCACTATTTCCTTTAGAAATAAATTCCTTTTCTAAAAAGACACCGTTTCGAGTAATAAACACTTTATTCTCAGAACGATTATAAAAGTAATATCCTATTGTTTTGTTTGGATACCCCACAAATACACACTTTTTGGTTAAGTATGAAAGCAGCAGTTTCTAAGGCAAATCCCCAAAATGACACTGGAAGATCGTTTTGACTTATCATTGATCGAACCATATCCAATAGGGTTTGATTTCTCCTTTCAGACACGCCATTCCATTTAGGCGTTCTAAGAGGAGTAAGTTGTGAGACAATTTCACACTCCTTAATATGATCGTTAAACTCTTGGCTTAAATATTCTCTACCACGATCAGATAAAAGTGCTTTGATATTCTTGCCAAGTTGGTTTTGTACTTTATTCTTGAATTCCTTGAACTTTTCGAAGGATTCTGATTTGTTTCTCATAAGATAGACAAATCCATATCTATTGAAATCATTAGTAAAGGTGATGAAGTACAAATAACCTCCTCTAGTACACTAAAAGGTCCACATCCATCAGTATGTATTAGGCCTAATAGATCATTGGCCCTTTCACCTTTGTGTGTAAAAGGACCCTTAGTCATTTTTCCTAACAAACAAGATTTGCTTGTATCAAATGGCTCGAAATCAAATGAATTGAGTAATCCATCTTTATGCAGTTTAGAGATTTGTTTCTCGCTTGCATGACCCAAACGACAATGCCAAAAGTAGGTTTAGTTTAAATCATTTGATGACATAAGTAAGAATAAACTATTCATTGATGTTTTATCTTCATAAAACATATAATATTTCATAGATATAAAATGAAATGCCTCTTTATTAATTGATAAATCAAATGACAATGCTTATAAATGATTGGACTAGGGCACCAAACTAACAGTCAAAAGGCTGAGAAGTGCTAAAGAGCATCCATCTACTCACCAAGGTAATCTAGTTCTCTCTCTTTATAAGAA